>BOPN01002473.1:134500-144500 GCA_017312705.2 Penaeus japonicus
AAATAGAATCTAAAGAAAAAGTGAATATGACTCTTGAAAATCACATATCTTGCAAAACAAAGGATTAAAATATGAAAAAATCATATGCAATGTATGGGCGGTTTCCTCGATCACAAAGGTAATAAATGAGATGATATGCCATATCTTTTAAGGTGTCAAACGTGTGAGTGTGCAATACAAATACATGTGTTGTGTGTGTGAGTATGTATGTGTATATATATATATATATATATATATATATATATATATATATATATATATATATATATATACCTTGTGTGTGTGTTTGTACGTATAAATGTGCGTGTACGCGCACGCACACACACACACACACACACACACACACACACACACACACACATACACACACACACACACACACACACACACACACACACACACACACACACACACACACACATATATATATATATATATATATATATATATATATATATATATATATATATATATACACACACACACACACATACACACACACACACACACACACACACACACACACACACACACATATATATATATATATATATATATGTGTGTGTGTGTGTGTGTGTGTGTGTGTGTGTGTGTGTGTGTGTATGATATTCTGATAGAATCATAATATGAATAAGACAAGTAAAAATTATCATAAAGAAAACATTTAATTCTTAATCTAACTACGCATTAATTAATAAAAAGGTTTTGTGAGTTTCGTCTAGGAGAAAATGTTGCATTATTCCATAACAGAAAATTGCTTCATTTTGATTCATACAAAATGCATCACTTTAAATCAAGAGATCTAATCTTTAAACTCCAAAATATGTTTTCGATTTGTTCAATAGAGAAATGTGCTTTTGTGAATGAATGTATAAAACGAAATTAAGAATGGAACATTAAACGAATGGATTTAAATTCTTAATCTAATATATTCCATGATATCTGCTACATCGTGGGGCCTCCTTTATCGAGTTAGTTGGTATAAGAAAATAACATTCAATAGGCCTGTGACATTGGAATTATACCGGGAACCTCGAAAAAGAAGATGCATAGATATTATAACACTTGGGTGTATACGAGAACAAGAGAATAACTCACCCAAAAACATTATAACACTTGGGTGTATACGAGAACAAGAGAATTTAAAAAAATAATAATAATACGGAAGTCTATGCTTCCTTGACCAACATCTACTCAGCATATATTTGCTCTCTCGTGTCGACATAGGATGGCGCCAGCACGGACATAAAAACAACTCGTACTTGAATCACATTGGATACATGTAGGCCTATTCATCATGAAAAGAATTGTTTGACACGTAGCACTTTCAGATTAGCTTCAGGCTATACGTCTCAGTGTAATTTATAATTGGATTAATGCATCTATATTTTCTAACATATTTTAATATATTCATATATATATATATATATATATATATATATATATATATGTGTGTGTGTGTGTGTGTGTGTGTGTGTGTGTGTGTGTGTGTGTGTGTGTGTGTGTGTGTGTGTGTTGTGCGCATGTATATGATTTCTTGAATTTCATATCTAGCATTTCTGATAGGAGGTCAACACACTATCCTCAAAATATGAAGTTGGTATTATTTTTGATAATCATCCACGTATTTCAATGGACCCCCGGCTGTTTATAGACCCTCAGCTTTACGATGTTCTTGCCCGGATATACGTATCAGTTTAAATTGGATTCGAAGCCATACAGGCATTAGTTGCAATGAACTTTCTCACATAGACATTAATACCTATACTGACCGCTGTTGTGATCAATGTAGCGCTGGATGCCACCTTACTGCATTGCCAACACACTTGCTTCCTCAGACACGCGTCAGCCGCTGGGCTGGTGAGGCAATTATGCCTTTTGCTTTCCCTGTGGCAGTTGAAGTGCCCGGCAATCCAGCTGCATCGATAAGCATTCAGTAGCTGACAGAGCCGGGTAGCCTATGTGCAGCCAGACCAAGCAAATGCTTCTTTGCAAAGCTCTCTGAACTGAACAATCTATAGTTTATTCATTTTAGATATCTCCCTCACCGCCATAGATCAGGCCTTTATGAAACTCGGTATCTGTTCCCAAACTGTGACTCGCGGGCACCAGGGATTATTATCAACTGACATCATAACTTACTTATGTTGGACGCTTCAGCGGATTTGAATGTTCCTTTAATACTACCTGAGCTCTGAGCACATCCAGTCTTTTACAGAAACAACAACAGAGGGGTTGACAGGCCGCGGATCACAGTCCCCCGATGTCCTCATGGCCTCTTAATACATCATTCCCAGGCCGATTCCCTGGGACGTTGGTCTGGAGAAAGCTGCCCTTATGTGCACGTTATAGATACCCAGCAAGTTGCTAATTAATTTGCTGTTATAGTATTTAATTATAGTTCCTATTGAAATATAGATCAATCCACTTTTTGTTACCGATTTCGCAGAATGACATAACAAGGCTCCTCCCTTCCGTGCCCTAGCCCTGACCTGTCCCAACGGTGTGTTCTATCCTTATTTTAATCTTCCCCAGCTTGGTTAAAGCGAACATTTTTTTACCAAAAGATTTGATATGGTGTTCAGCTTAATCTACTGAGAATGCACCCAACCCTACCACTAGCATCACAGATTTTGAGAAGGTTTCTAAAAATGCTTTCATTGGAAATTGTTTCCAATCAGAAGTGACTGACTGTTATTTACATTTCAACCAGTCAGTTGTCACTTGACCACATACATGAGCGTTGCAAATATGAAGCTCTGAAGCCAGAGAGAAATCCCTGGGCAGGTCCTACACATACAGTGGACATGTTTCAAAGTGTGAAGGACTTTGCTGTTAACTAAAAACTGGTGAAGTGGTTTCAGAGCAAATACCCTCACAAAGCATGATTTGTCTGTGCTTACTTCTAATTTCTAGTTGTCAATTAGCAGAAAATACCACATGATTAAATAGAGATTACACTTTAGTTCCTTTTCAGCTATTCTTTAAAACGAACATATAATAGGGGATTATGGGTTAAGAAGAAACTGGGAAAGCATGGACATGATCTGGGACAGAGACATGCTCAGTCCCAGATCCTTGGCTGAAGTCTGCTTGGAACAGATTCTCCACACCATCCAGCGAACACCCAGGTTCCATATTTGCTTTTGGTAAATATCACTCAGAACGTTATACTTTGCATACACAAAACATGCAAACTAATGGACAAAATTTTAAAAAAACTGACCTACACTTAATACTCCTCAAACCTTGGTTGGTGGAATGAGAATGTGACTAATATTGATATGATGAAATGTAAGGATGCATTAAATGTAATTGGCATAACACCATGCAGAGTTCAATATTTCTTGCCTGGCAAAAACTACTTGATCACTTTCTGGAGTTGGAGTCTCGCCAGTGGAAGTATAAACACGGGATACCCTAACGCCTGTAGATGGTCTAACAACGTATTCAGGAACAGCAGTCATAGCTGACAAGCTTTGTGTAAAAACTGGCAGTCACTGATTAGTGAAAAGTGACTGATAGTAGAATTTAGGTACATCGCATCGATTAGGTCATAACCTGGTAGGTGATACGTGGCTCAGAAATGGCTGCTCTAAAGGATTTATATTAATATGGAGAATAAGATGGCCTGGTTATGTGAGATTCTTTAGCACTGATATTACCGCAAACCAACACGTTCGATGCGATAGGCAGGTCTATTGGCAATATCAGGGCAATGCCCGTAAGAACAATAAAACAGGTCATTTACTCTTACTGATCTACCTGGAGATCAGTTTGACTGTGATTTCCAGTCGGGTCACACTCCCCTCTCCAGTCTGCCCTTACGGGGCAGACCTAGTGACCTCTGCAAGAATATCGATTTTGCTCTTCGATGGTGTAGGGCCGGTCAAAGTCTAAGTCCCTCGCGCATTTTCACTGTTTCCATCAAGACATTAAATTGAATCATTTACCTAGTCGTGCTATATCTTGCTTTCACCACAATAACAGCCCATACAACTGCTTGCCTGTTTCCCTGTTCCATCCAGTTATTTGTAAGATTCTCTGAACAAACCAAGCAGAGTAACTCATTACAAAACCAGGAAAGACCCTTAATCACTGCAGAATTACCAATGCAATGTAGCATATGTAGATGAACTAAGATATCTATGGAAGCAAACAAATGTATTTCAAAATGGGACGAATAAGCAATAACGGCAAATAAAAATATTGGAAAGTGCACACATCATGACAAAGGATGATATAAACAACACTTCTGGCAGTTTCAAATTATCCAAGGTGTCAATAGAGTTATAGATGCAAAAATATGCTAAAGGTCACAGACTCGGTGACTTCAGTTCTTGACGGATGGGAAGATACGTTATAATCTTATCTAAACACGTAATTTTACTGGAGATGTAGTACTGATTTACCTTTATTGCATTGTAAAATTATTTACTCTCATTCATACTTTTTAAAAATCTGTTACAGTTAAATTAACGAACTATTGATTTCAAGGATGGATGAAATTTGAAAAAAAAATGGAGGAAGACAAACTAACATTTTTTAGAATTTGAACTAAAGTTGTAGTGCGGAGCAACGTTAATGCATTACACGAACACAATAAGAACAAAAAAAAATGCATTAGGAAGACGCAGTTCAGCGTTCCCTGCAAAGCGTTAGGTGCTTGGACATGCGACGACTCCTGTAAAACAAATGATGGATCCATATCACCATTTTCGCTACACCTCCCTAAAGCTGGATCCTCTCCAACTAATCAGGAGCCATGTTTCTCTGACCTGACATATCAAATTTCATCCACTTTTTCATATCATTTTCGCCCCCAAATCAGTTTCAATATGCTTTTGTTCTTTGCCTCTTACAATTGGTTATCCCGTATTTTAAGAAGCCTATTGAAACGCACACAGTTAACGCTGTTGCTGTAAACTGTCACTTATTTCCATACAAGAACTCCTCTCATGGTCTGCAAGCCGATGCCCAGTAAGGAGAGTCACCGAGAGCGGCACTAAAGCCGATCATGTCCTAGAGGCCATCCCGGAGAATATTTTCCCCATCATTTTGCCGTGGCTAGATGAAAAAGATTACGCTCTTTGTTAGCGCTCTCACTGAACGACTCTTCAGCCCGCCACAGCAGCCACTGAGCAACATCACAGTTCATGCAGCCTGGACCTAGATGCAAGCTCTTCTTAGGCTGTCATAAACAACGCGCAACGGCTGTTAAATCTGCGCTAGCTGTGCTTGCATCGTCTTCCTCCATCTATAAGAGCTGCCAAATTCGATGCAGACACCATCGCCATGGAGACCCTTGTTAAAAAGGCTGATGGACTCATCGACGCCGGCCGGAACCCCCCCCCCCCCAACCAGCCCTTGCCTTCCGGATTTTGCTATCATAACGAACCTACAGACGATAGGACCGGGTCGGTACCTTTACAAAATTATCCGATTCGTGAGGAACTCATAACTCTTTTAAACATCCTACTATCACTCCTAAGAATGCCCCATTTCTCCTACGGCCAATTAGGAGTTCCTAAGTAGTCAAGATAGCCCGCATTGTCAAGATGTCCTCAAAACAAAGATTTGAGGAATATGATGATATTGAACTCGTAAGAAAATGTATATAGTAGTAGAGGAATACTTTTTGTAACCGATCATTCCGAAAACAAAATATCGCAATAATGATTGATATTGTTAATTGATCACAATCAGTATAATGTTATCATTCTCTGAATAAGATATAATTAGTATTGTATTTTTCACGAGTATTACTTATAATTTTATATTTATGTAGATTGCAATTTACTTATTCAAGATAGTCCCCCACCCTTTAGTGTTTTTTTTGTTTTTTTGTCATAAAACAAATGTGTATAAAGTTTATTTAGTCTGTACTCTTCCTGAAACCAGATTTTCTTAGTCACCACAGCTTCCTCGTCGATGTCACCAACCGCAAGCTTCTTGATGTGACCATTTTCCAGGTGACCCCCTCAATTCTCGTCCTCACCTTGGTTACATCAACCATTACCCCGTGAGAGCGGACGACCGCTATGGCTTTCTCCATCAATTC
This sequence comes from Penaeus japonicus, assembly GCA_017312705.2. Classification (NCBI taxonomy): domain Eukaryota; kingdom Metazoa; phylum Arthropoda; class Malacostraca; order Decapoda; family Penaeidae; genus Penaeus; species Penaeus japonicus. The sequence goes on from BOPN01002473.1 coordinate 140,562, forward strand.
TTCCAGTGACCTCTGGTTTACTCCAAATTCAGGCGTTTGTCTCCTGAATATGGCGGACCTCATTTCAAATTTACATAGGGCATTTTTTTTCTCCAAACTTGATCTCTGAACAGTTCCAAGTCCCTGTGCACCCGGAAGATGTTCCCAAGACAGCAATTATCACGCCGTTAGCGACATTCACCATCCACTCTACCTTTGACCTCCAGAACTCTAGGGAATCTTTCAGTGGCTAATGGACGGCATCCTGAGTAGCTTCCCCTACTGTGACTGCTACGTGGATGACATCTTCATCTTCTCCAGTTACGCCACCGAACACCTCGAGTACATCTGGGGTGTATTGTGACTCCACTTTCCTCTAAGATAATGGACTGGTCGTGCATTAACGACAAGCATCTTTTCGGCAGCTTCACTGTGGAATTTCTTGGACACGAGATTTCTGGCCTGACATGAAATTTTATCCCTATATATAATAGTAATTTAGCAAAAATAGACCAGTCTCAATTTGTTTCTCACCATGTGTTCCTTGCTCCTGGCACTATTATTGCCATTCAATTTTGCTTTTACTTGCGTAAGGCACATCCTATTAAATCTTACAACCAAAGGCATTATCTGCACCATCACAATTATTGCAACTTAGTGGGAGAAGCATAGACGCTGTCAGGCGTACAATACTGGAAGTGCCCTACCACTCCTACAAAACTAGACATCACGCTGGTATAGCGACCCCATGCCACTAAAGTAACCTTTGAGAAGGTAATCTTTACAATCATTTGCTCTTCCTATAATAAAAATACTTTTGAGTATGTAGGCTTCTAACATTCACTCGGAACAAGAGGCAGTGTTGCAATGGTTTAGAGCTCGCCGGAGTGCCGCTCTGGCATCTCTGCAAGTGGGGGATGGGGTAGGGGAGAGAGAGTGAGAGAAATGGGGGATGATGGCTTTTGGGTAGTGGTTGGTCATGGCAGGAAAATATTAATATTACAAGCGTTATTTGCAACGTCACTGACTTGCAATCACTCCAACTTGGTGTGCGGAGCATAGACACTGTCGGGCGTACTCCTAAGAAAATGTTGTACCGCTCAAACAAAACCAGCCGTCATGCTCATAGAGCGGCCCGTGCTTCTGTGGCACGGCTTTGAATTAATGATCTTTACAATTATTTGCTTCTTCTTATAATAAAAACACTTTTGAGCTATTAGGACCTCATCCCCCTACGTCACCGCGTTACAAAACTACACCGACCTGTTACATCAATCAGAAAATATGTTTAGTGTATATCAATAAACTAGAAAATCATTGTGCCTTTCTGTTATGAACCGATAATGGTCAAATGATATATGTGATTTCACTAAATGTCTAAGAAAATATTATTCTCATGACTAATGCTTCGTTTCTAGTTTGTTTTAATTCAAACATCGTGCTACTTTAAGCACGAAAGAAAGTTTACTTCTTCAAATAACTGTTGTGCAGATTAGCAGTAAGTAAATAGATCTTATTTGTGCAAATATAATGCATTCCATGACCCATCAATTATAACAAAATTTATTCCAGGCTTTTACTATTTTTGCTTTTTCTCCTAGGTATGGCATATTTCATATTTTCATGATATTTTCACTATACTAAAACAAAAGTTATCTTCGCGCTAGGGTAGACTTTTCACTTTACTGACGATTGAGTAAGGGACAACATACATGCATTACAGAAGTAGTGTTGAAAATTAAATTACACGACTCCTTATTTGATAGAAAAAAAATCACTGTAGCTGAACTAAACTCAGCTATTCTCTTGTTTTTAACATGAGTTACCGTTTAGATTTATCTTGGCATAGTTATGTGACAATGTATGAAAGTCAAGAGAAATGGTAAACATTTAATCACTCCAAAGTTTTTGTGAAGAGAAAGACAGCAAACAGAATGGTACTGAACCGGCACCAATGGAAGTTGGGACCTCTACATGAATACCTACATTGGTTCACAAGGCGTAAGAGCTCAGCTCACAGCATGGTCACCTTATTGAGCACTGTCAGCAACACCAGACCTGGAAAAGGCTTTTGAACTAGTGAGTCTGCTCGCTATTCAGGAGATCCTGATCCGAAAGGGAGTCAAAAGCTTGCTTGGATTGGTGACTATTTTCGGAACAGAACTTGTAGAGTGAAGTTCCAAGGTCACCTTTTCAGGCATTTGCCCCTGGAGAACGGCACTCCACAAGAGAGGGTCCTTAGCCCGGCTCTGTTTAACACCTTCATGTTAAGCATCCTTGACATTTCACTCCCAGCAGGGTGCAAGATCATTTCATATGTAGATGATCTTGCAATTATCTCTGCGGGGAAACACAATGAAAACGTAATAAAAAGGGCCCAACGTTGTCTGGAAAAAATACAGTACTCTCCGCCACTGTTAAGGGGTGAGGCAGAGAGGAATATTGCAGTAATCACTCCGCTGAGTAGTAAAAGCTACTTCACAGATGGTTCTGTAGACGCCATCACCCGCACTACAGGCGCCGGTTTTGCAGAAAGGGGTATAGTGAAAGCTATGCAGGTATCTGGCAATGCCTCCTCGCTCCAGGCAGAGGCAGTCGCTATTATGGGAGCCCTAGCCTAGATGGACGGGTATGTTGTCATACATAGAGACTCTAGGGCCACCATTGACAGTCTGCAATAAAACACGCCCCTTGATAAATTATATCTTCTGACCATGATTCTCACCATTGCCCAGAGAATCCTGGATCAGGGTAGACGCATTATCCTCAACTGGATTCTAAGTCATGTTGGTGTTAAAGGGAATGACTTTACTGACAGGCTGGCAGATGGAGGCAGGAAGAATCTCTTGATTGATCTTATGGCGCATCCTAGTCCGGAACTTCTAAGGCGTAAGAAGATGGCTGAAGGGCAGGTCGGTGCCATGCAACACCACAGAGAGCAAACGAGAACCTCCCTCTCGGCCAGCTGGTACTCAGACGCCACAGGCTATGGAGTCGCTGATACTTTCTCCGAGAATATCGAGGTGTGCTGAAGTCAGCCTTCACAGACTGAGAATAGGCTATCCTTGTGCGTGGTAGATTATACCCACCATTGGGCATGAGGAGAGATACTTTAAACATTATGGCGCACCGGACGCCAAATTAGAGCACTATCTGACGGAGTGCCAGCACACTCGCTTCCTTAGCCAGGGCCCACAGACAACAGCCGCCGGGCTGGTTAGACGGCTTTGCCTTTCGCTTGCCCCTTGGCAACCTGAGCGCCTGCAGGCAATCCAACCGCCTCGGTACGTATTCAGTTATGATGATCAGATGAGTCAGCACTTAAAGCTGGTAAAGGCCGGGCCGCCTCGTGCATATAGCCCGGGCGAAGCGACGTCTTCGCAAATCTCTCTGAACTGATTGCGAGTGATTGTCAGTTAGGCAGATAAAGACGCTGCAAATAACGCCTTTCATCTCCAATAAATTAATAATATGTTATGATATTTCTTCGGCTTTTAAAAGATTCAGTAGTAGTGTAAATGTTTATACATTTACAAAGTAAACAGGCTGGAAACGTAATGACTGACGCATGAACGCTTCCTGTCCATTTATGCGAGACAAACAGTATGAGACAAAAGTTGTACCAGTACTTTTTGTAGTGGAAACTATTGTGAAACTTTTCACTGGTGGTATTTGGTCAACATTAAGTTAACTTCATAAACAGATATATACGTTTTTTTTAAATAATTTAGATTGTATGATACTTAGTGAATGCAAACACGAAATAGTTAATCGTGTGTCATATATTAGGAAATGGCAGGCTTTTGCAGGACTACCAGCCATCCAGCAATTATAAGATTGACACTGCATCCCTGCCAAAAGGTCCTACCTGTTATTTCTTTCAGCTCTTGAAAGGTAAGTCACGTGGCCATCATTACTGAACCTTAGCATGGCGGAGTTTTCGGGCATTTGTAGCCCTGG
>BOPN01002473.1:159500-166295 GCA_017312705.2 Penaeus japonicus
TCCGTTCCTGTAGATGTTGTTTCATTATTCTTGCGGTGGTTTATTTTTTTATCAGTGAGCTTGAGTTCCTGCCCCCTTTCCTCATCACTTCAAAAGGGCCTTTTCAGTCAAAACACTGGTAAAGGAACATGCCCTTTTTGCCAAAAGACGGGAGAAAAGAGAGGGAAAGGGGAGAGAAGGCTTAAGACAGGCGAGAGGGAGATAGGAGAGAAAAGAGAGGGAAAGAGGAGCAAAGGCTTAAGGCAGGCGAGAGGGAGATAGGGGAGAGAAGGCTGAAGACATGCGAGAAGGAGATAGGAGAGAAAAGAGAGGGAAAGGGGAGAGGAGGCTTAAGACAGGCGAGAGGGAGATAGGAGAGAAAAGAGAGGGAAAGAGGAGCAAAGGCTTAAGGCAGGCGAGAGGGAGATAGGGGAGAGAAGGCTGAAGACATGCGAGAAGGAGATAGGAGAGAAAAGAGAGGGAAAGGGGAGAGAAGGCTTAAGACAGGCGAGAGGGAGATAGGAGAGAAAAGAGAGGGAAAGGGGAGCGAAGGCTTAAGGCAGGCGAGAGGGAGATAGGGGAGAGAAGGCTGAAGACATGCGAGAAGGAGATAGGGAAGGAAGAGAGGGGAAGGGGAGAGAAGGCTTAAGACAGGCGAGAAGGAGATAGGGAAGGAAGAGAGGGGAAGGGGATAGAAGGCTGAAGACATGCGAGAGAGGGATAGGGAAGGAAGAGAGGGAAAGGGGAGAGAAGGCTGAAAACATGCGAGAAGGAGACAGGAGAGAAAAGAGAGGGAAAGGGGAGAGAAGGCTTAAGACAGGCGAGAGGGAGATAGGGGAGGAAAGAAAAAGGAATGGGGAGAGAAGGCTTAAGGCATGCGAGAGGGAGATGGAGGAAGAGAGTGAAAGGGGAGAGAAGGCTTAAGACATGCGAGAGAAAGAGAGAGAGAGGAGAAAAGAAAGGGAAAAGTGGAGATAAAGCGAAAGACATACGAGAGGGAGAGAAGAAAGAAACGCGAGGGAAAAGGGGAGAGAAAGCGAAAGGTGTGCGATAGGGAGAGAGGGGAGAAAAGAAAAGGAAAAGGAGAGAGAAGGCGATTGACATGCCAAGCGAAAGGGAGAGAGGGGAGGAAAGAAAGGGAAAAGGGAAAATAAAGTGAAAGACATCCAAGAGAGAGAGAGGGGAGATGAAGGTAAAGGCATGCGAGAGGAAGAAAAAGGATGAAAGAGAGGGAAAATGGGGAGTGATCAAAAGACATGAGAGAGGAAGAGAGGGGACAGGAGAGAAAGAAAGGGAAAAGGGAAGAGGAACCAAAAGAGATGCGACTGGAAGAGAGGGAAAAGGAGAGGAAGAGAGGGCAAAAGGGAGAAAAAGCGAAAGACAACCGAGAGGAAGAGAGGGGAGAAAAGAAAAGGAAAAGTAGAGGTTACACCACGATTAAGCATAACATAGACGAAAAGAAAAAATAAATAGACGAAGAAAAATAAAGATCAAAACGGGATTAGGCAAACAATACCGACGAAGAGAAGATATACATATAATTAAAAAAAAGTAACATTAAAAATCGGGGGAAAATTGAAAATTGTCTAGGAGTGAGGGCAGCTCTTCTCCCGAGGAGCGAGGAGTTACTCCTAGGTTTGCTGCAAGGATTCTCTCTATCACAGTGTACCAATGGTTGAACAGAACTATAAATTGCGTATTAGACATGCGATAATGTGAGGTAAAGAAGTTCTGCATTAATACATGTTCCTGTGGAAGGAAAAAAATAGCACACCACTGATATGTCTACCGCGGCAAGAAAGGATGAATATTCATAGTGTAGCATCTAACATGATTATCTGATACACATCACATAAAAGAGTGCATTATATAGAATATAGATAGTGATATAAAGTATAGTGTAAGTATATCCATACAATTAATATTCAATAGATACAATGACTATGACAGCATTAATAAATGGTAATAGCAATGGCAGGAACAGGATATATATCTGATGGGTAGAACTCGGCTACTGAGGGATAAGAGAAAATAGGGAGAGAAATATAGGGAAAAGGCGATAAAAGAAAGAAGCAAGCACAGGAGAAAACACGAATGAGCAGAGAGGAAAAGGTGAGAACAACCTGTAGACGAAAGAAATGGAGAAGAAAGTAGATAGGGGAATACAGCAACAAAGATATCAAACGAAGGAAGAGACAGAGAAAGGAAACAGAAAGTGAGGAATTCCTAGCACGCGGTTTGCGAAGCGAGGTTGACCCCCAGACGGAAGCCGTGATAAAACCCAAAAGCTTTGCGAGAAGACGAAGGCCACTTGCAGTGTTGTCCCTGATTCTCATTTGTTTCTTGTAATGCAGATGAATGATGGATGAAAAAATATTGCGAATATATAAGTTCATTGAGGAGATCTCTTTAGTTCAAGGCATACAACAGGTTATTTACGTAGGATCATGTATACCTTTTAAGGCCAGGCTTGGCAACATTATTTATGATTGTTGGCAGCATGATATCAGTGTAAATGCGCATCATTATCAAAGTCTAGAGAGAGAGAGAGGGGCGAGAACGGGAAACAAAATAAGCGAAAGCAAAGAATACATACACAAAGTCTATCAAATAAACATCCAAAGAATATAATAACTACAAATGACATCAAGAGATCATCACCAAACATTCGCCGACTTTTGGCACTGATTTACACGTGAGAAAATGTCACCTTCGCCTTCCAAAGTTAGTGATCCCGAGACAGAATCCACCCAGACGAGATCTGCATTCAAAATATCGCTCGAGACAAATACTGATATAGAAGAAAATGACAACGAATGAAAGTTCTAATAATAAGATACATCAGTATTCACACAGGACGGAATTCAAAATCAGTCTGGTATGGATAGAAATGTGTCTGTCCTTTGCAATTCAGTCAAGTGTCTCTGTTGTACTGGATGGTCAGGATTAAATCGTTGACTTATATTAATCTCGGGTGTCTGGGTCTGTGTCTCTAGGAATGATGCATGTGTAGGTTTTTGTAAACAGCAACTCTGTTATCAGCTGTCAGTGTTGCGTAGACACGAATAGCTTCCATTTGTAATAGTTTATGGGCCTGACATAGCATTTTAAATTAATTTCGTTACATAAATGGAAACAGGTGAATCGGTTTGTAAATGATTTGTAATTATATAATTCATTTAAATTCTGCTGTGTTTTTTTAGTCTCTCTCTCTCTCTCTCTCTCTCTCTCTCTCTCTCTCTCTCTCTCTCTCTCTATCTCTATATATATATATATATATATATATATGCATATATATATATATATATATATATATATATATATATATATATATATATATATATATATATATGTGTGTGTGTGTGTGTGTGTGTATGTGTGTGTGTGTGTGTATATATATATATATATATATATATATATAAATATATATATATATATATATATATATATATATATATATATTATATATATCTTCCTCTCTTCTTATTCTCTCGCTCTCATCATGTGGTGGTATGAGAGGGTTGGCACGGCCGACATGCACATATACGCATGTTTCATACGTGACTCTGTGCATGCACTCTTCATGAACTCTCGCGCTACTGAGTGATGTAAACAAAAAACATGGCGAGTAACCCGACACCGCGTATCTGGGAAATTATGCAAATCTCAGAGTCACATTCCGGTTCTTCCAATTTAGGCTATATTTTTTGAGTCGAGTTAAAGTTTATACTTCTCTTTTTTTAACTCGTTACTTTACTAAATTGTATTTCTCCGACATATCTCTCTCCGTACTTTCATCATTGCTGATAATTAAAAATCCTTTGTTATTTTACCTTTTCGATGTTAGTGATATCATCCCTGTTCAACTCTATGTCTGTTCCCCGCAGTGAGCAGATGCGGCGCGTGCAGGTGGCGGTGGCCGTCAACATCGTGCGTGAGACTCCCTCCCACCTCACCCCGCGACGCTATGCTACAAACCTCCTCTCCGTACTCGCCAGGGTAATTTTGGTGATGTGTCTTAGTTTCTTGTCTGCATTTAACAGGTAAACTGTTTATGTGACATTGGGGCATCATGTCTATGATCTTTTCTTCGCGTTGTACGATTTAATTCGATATGATTTTCTCTGTATGTTGATATTATTTTTATTTATAACTAATTTAGCTATTCGTCCACGTATTTATATACCTCCTATCTCTCAGTCACTAAGCGTCAACGGGCAGGCAGAGAATGTACCCCTGGCCGCCCACACTCTCACTCAGGCTGCTTGCTCGGAGGTGCCTGAAGCATTGGATCCAACATCTCTCCCAGCAACGGCAACAGTCTCGCGAGGTGGCACCGTAAACACGGCTATCGCAGAAGGTTTCTTCACAACTCAGCATTCTGGAGATGTCGAGGGAAGCTCTGGGGCTACGGAGGGGAGGACCCGTGAGGCTCAGCAGACAGCGAGAGCGGCTGAGCATCCTTTGCAGACGGCAGAAGGAGTTGAGAATCCTGTGGACATGATGAGTGAATCACAGCATCCTACAGTAAGAGTAACAGAACCTCCACGATCATTACATATAGTGACAAAAAGCAGGAATGTGGTAAATGTAAATCAGGTTCCTTCAGCGACAGCAGCTCAATGTCCCAGAAAGGTGGTAACACGAACCCGGCGTCCTGCTGAGATGTCAACAGCCTCACTTCATCCTAGACAGACGATTGTAGGAAGCAGAGAGGTGTCAAGAACAGCTGAGCATATTGCAGAGCTAGGGGTTCTAGTTCAGCATCAAAGAGGGGTGGCAGGAGCAACGCGACACCCCATAAGGACTGGAACAACTGCTCAGGATCCTGTTCAAGAGGCGAGGGTAAGTGGATATCTTGGGGAGGTGCCAGGAGTAGCTCATCCTGGAATTATACTTCCTCAGCAAGCTTCACATGAACAAAGACCCCGCGAACCACTGAATCCCAAGAGGCAAGAGAACTGGGCCCTTAGTTCTTCTCAGACGTTAGCGGTAGAAATGGAACGAGAACTGGAGCGCGTCAAGGCTGGAACGCCTGTAGACTGGCTCAAATGTCGCGAGATCGCACAGGTAAATTCGGTCTTCAGGATTTGAAGATTTGAAATACACCCGTAAAATAATACTGATTGTTATGATAATGTTCATGGCAATAGATTATAACGATCCCCAGTAGTTGATGAGATGAAGAGGTTGATAATACGCAAAATTAGAAATAATTGCTAGATCGAACAACGTTTATTCTTCCAGGTCTTAGGAGATCGGGTGGGCGATTTGCAGAAAGCGGACAGAAACCTGGAGGAGACTTGTTTAGGTGTGACAGCTAGGTTTGTTGCTATGCTCCTCAGGGCAGACAGAGAAGGGCCTCCTCCACAACTTTACGATCGCCGCCAAGACCACCGCCGGCGGCACCACGATCGCACCGCACACTGGGTTTGTTGCCGTATTACTTTTAAGCACACAAAATTATTCTTTACTGTCCTAGATGATGTCCTTTTTGGATGATTTTTAAAAATACATATATATTTCCTTATATATACACAAATACACACACACTGAGAGAGAGAGAGAGAGAGAGAGAGAGAGAGAGAGAGAGAGAGAGAGAGAGAGAGAGAGAGAGGAGGGGGGGGTACACATATAAATGTAGAGAGGCATACAGATAGACGTCCATATAATTATTGACAGATAATTAAAGACAGAGGAATAAATTAATTGAAAGGTAGATATGTATTAATTTGCCCTTCACTCTGTGTTCTAGCTCAATCAAATTTAGTACTATTAACTCACCTAACTCCTGTGTATAATTAATTAACCGTATTGCCAAGTTTATGGGAAATATCTTGATATCTATTTACAGTAATTTTTATGATAGTTTATTCACTATTCCTATGTTAACTCGGCTCGAAATCCCTAGCTTCTTTAGCATCTTATATTCTATGAATATCCTGAAGAAAAACTATTAAAGTTGCAAATTCCAGACATTTAACTGGTTTCGAGAATGAAGATCCCAAACAAATATTCATTGGCTTTATGGATTTGCTTTGTAAGTGTGTTAGGGTTTAGGCCAAGTTAACGTAATATTAGTGCAGTTACCTGACTTGATGACATACTAACTTTTACTATTTTCCCGACCTCATTTGTCAGTGGTGCGTGTTGGGCAAAGTCACAGGGGTAGTGACCCCTCTGTGCACGGTGCCGCCTCTGTTGTTAAGGTCGGGAAATCTTCTCGTTGAGGCGTTGATCAATATTTCTCGCATCTGTGGTGAGTATGTGCCTGTGGCTCTGTGGAGAACTAGTAGTTTATCTTCGATTTGATGAAACACAGAAAAAAAGAATACAAAAGAGATAAAGAGAAAAAAAAACTCTGACATTGAAAAAAGAGAAAACCGAAAAAAAACACTCAATCTTCGATAAAACAGAATACCACCCATTTCTCCTCGAATTAATAATGTTAAATGTATCTGATGGCTAAGGAATTAACTCACTGATATTCTATGACGATTCATAGAATATTCCATCGCCTGTTTCTCCGTATAGGCCGTGAGATGTTGCCTTCCTGTTGTGACTCAGCCGGCGGTAGTGTGAGCCTTTGGAAATGACCCCCAGCTTAGGCCTAAGAGCCATTTTTCTACCAGTTCTTCGTCTTTGTTTTGTTTTTATTGGTGTTGTTGTTATTGATAATATGATCGTTATAATTGTTGTTATTATCATTATCTCTATTATTATTATTATTATTATTATTATTATTATTATTATTATTATTATTATTATTATTATTATTATTATTATTATCATCATCATCATTATTATTATCATTAT
>BOPN01002473.1:166395-171395 GCA_017312705.2 Penaeus japonicus
ATATATATATATATGTGTGTGTGTGTGTGTGTGTGTGTGTGTGTGTGTGTGTGTGTGTGTGTGTGTGTGTGTGTATGTGTCTGTGTGTGTGTGTGTATGTGTCTGTGTGTGTGTCTGTGTGTGTCTGTGTATGTGTATATAGAATAAGAAAGAGAGTGTGTGAACATATATATATGCATATATCAATATAAAATTAATGTATAATTAGTCAGAATAAATTAAGGAAACGGATAGAGCAACGATCAGACAGTCAAATAAAGGGATAACCACCCATAGAGCTAACCACGTCATGAGACATAGCCAAACCTCTTCATGTTACAATATAGACAAGTAAATCACCCCAGAGAAGGGTTCTTTCCCAGTAGGCACGAGGGCTGGCGCGGAGGAGGACCTGGGCTTCGAGCTGGCCTACACCGTCGCCTCTGTTGTGAGCAGGGTCGTCGCGCGCGTCGGGAAAGCCGTGATGGGTCTGTGATTTCTGTTTGCTTTGGTGGACTTGTAGTAATAAAGATGGTGGCGGTAACAGTGGTGATAATGATGGTACGAATGATGATATTAAGAAAAAAATAATGATACCAACAAGAATGTTTTTTCAATGAGATTGATATTAATGACAGTGACAGTAACAGGAATAATATTGATGATAATATTAGCAACTAAGATATTAGAAGGATGATATTGTAACAACAATGGGGATAAAGGTAAAAACAATGGTAATAAAAATAACTATGATGAAAATCCTATCTTTAACGTAATCAGACAAATCATTCAAAAACATGCTTTCAATCATATTTTATTCGTTGAGCTTTACACTATTTTATTGTTAGCTTTCTATGTTTTTGAGCCACAATTTGTGCTGATCTGCTCCTTATCTTATCGTTCATGACTGGCCACTTTTAGTCGCATCCACTGCTGGTCTTATCCTTTACGAGTGGTGGGACTGGGAAGGTATTATCATTGTTGTTGTCACTATTATTGTTGTTTTTATTATTATTATTATTGTTGATGCTGTTGTTGTTCTTCTTGATATTATTATTATTATCATTATTATTATTACTATCATCATTACCATCATTATTATCATTATTATTATTATTATTATTATTATTATTATTATTATTATCATCATCATCATTGTCATTATAATTAATATTGTCATCATCATCATTGATTATATCATTATTATTTTTGTTGTTTTTGTTTTTGTTGTTTTGTATATTCAGTAAGATGAGTAGGCATACAGTTAGATAGATAGATAAAAACTTAGATAGGGGTCGTCAAGGTGAGAGAGAACAATACTGACAGACAGACACAAAAACAGAGAGAAAGAGAGAGCGGAAGGTGGTTGTAAGTATTTAATTATCAATACATCGATGGTGGCTATACAATTCTATCTACTCATGTATTCAGAAACCTCAAACAAATTAATTTACGGAAATACATTGAACTTACTCAATTTGTTATTATCACCAAGTCTGTGGAATATTTCTTACTTTAGAATTAATTTCTTGGAATTAAAACGGATCTACCGACGGCATTTTACTTGCATACTGACATTTTTTCTTGCTTGAAAATGGTCAGGTTCGTCTATACATGTTGTAGGATATCCGGCCGGATTTTCGGCGTGTCCTCCCTTTCAAGTTGTAGAAACTGACACAGACAGACAGACAAACAAATAGGCAGACAAACAGACAGACAGAGAAGGAAAAGCAACGATCGACCGCTTGTCGGACTATTAACTGGCCTCCCTCATACATCCACAGGCAATGCGAAGGATCGGCGACCATCACCCAGGACTTCCGAGGATATCCCACAGGATGGGACTGCAGCAGGCGTCCCCTCTCTGGACGCGGCGCTGGCGGCCCTGGAGGCGGCCCTCTCTCAAGACCAGCTTTCATTCGCCGGCGACGCTCTCCCTTCGCCCCTCGCCAGCTCCCCTCTTTCTTCTTGCTCCACCCGCCTCTCGGAGGAGGACGCCGGCGCTCGCAGATTCGCCATGGACGCCCGATGGCATTTACTCTACTGGAAATCCGTGCTAGAAGACGAGTGCCTCGCCCTCTTTCCGCACGGCGACGTACTTCCGATGTTCATTCTGCAGGTGCAAGAGATTGTCCAGACGATCAGTCGCATCTGCCAGGATACGGAGGAAGTTGCATAAGTGTATGCTTTCATGATATGAGACAAAGATCATCTGAAATATATTGGTGTATATGAGGATACAATTGTAATTATCATATTTTATTTTGTATGAATTTACTTTCATTGTTTTTTTTTTAATGAATGATTTCTGGAATTAAAATTCATTCATTTTTCGTTCATGTTATAGTATTGCTTATCCTAATTTTGTAATAAAAACGTTGATTTCACCATAAAGACCAACAAACAAGTAGACCGATACAAATATATACAAGCACGAACAAATGAACTCATAGATCCACAAAAGAATGAGAGCGGGGATGGCAGACAATAAAATTCTAGACACATAAGTGACACTGTAGCGTTCTTTTCTTTTTTCTAAAACCTTATGAATATTGCTTCATTATAAAAGTGCCTTTTTTAAAGAAGTTTGCATACTGCGCTAAAGAAGTGCATCCGTGAACTACTGTCAGGAGTCATGGTTCATGCCCGCTAACTCGACCTAGAAACTGCTGACCAGTGGGGTAACTAGGGTGGGGCAAGCGGGCATGTGACCCGGGCGCCACTTGAAGGTTGGCGCCAATTTGGGCTTGAGTTATGGCTTCTTCAAGGAAACCTCAGTCACAATACCCAAAATACAGTAGATATCAAGTATTTTGTCCAAATATCCGACAGACTTTATTTTCATGGTGAAATAATAAAGTCCCTGCTGCTGATTGTCATGAAAATATCCCAGGAACCGTTTATGGAAATACTATGAAACTACCTCAGAATTACTAAGGACCTATTGTTTATCTTTGGTGTACAAGGGGCTAAAGCTGGAAAGGGCGCACTACCACATCCACCCTCCGCTTCTAGCCACGAGGATTCCTCTTAGAAAGCCGTCATGCAGGGGCATGGCCTCATCCCTACTTCCACTTAACAGGCTTGGTCGATTCACCCAAGCCACGACTTTCTTGGTCGTCCCATGGGCCTCCTCCACCCAGGGTTGCCCCTTCCCTTGGTGTTGCCGTATCTAACCTCGCATAACCTAAATTACTTTACTTTGCCTGACCTAACCAAACTTAACAACATTCATATCACAAATATCGCATGTTCTCTTATCAGGTTAAACCCCTTTAACGGATATGTTGTAGCGTTAACCCGTAAGTTACAGCTACGGTACACGCCGTAGTGATAGACCTATCTTAATTCCAAGGAGATATCCGAAAAAAAGGATTTGACTTATACTCTTGATTTTGATTTCAGCCTTTGGGCGTTGTCTTTCCCTCAAATCCCGTCATTCAAAACACCATGCAATTGTATTATGCATATATATATATATATATATATATATATATATATATATATATATATATATATATATATATATATATATATTTATATATATATATATATATATATATATATATATATATATATATATATATCTTCTATAAATAGAATATTTATGGAACATTTATAGATTTGTAAACAATGGGGGTTTCTCCGTTCCCCAAGTTAGAGTCGATTGACTATAGTAACTATTTTCGTTCTTTAGATAAACGGACGGACACATACACGTATAATATACAGTAGAAGTCATTATGTTACACTGCATAGTATATATCCTATTGTTTATTGCCTTATATATTAGAGTATATCAGCGAATATTTGATTTACTATCAAAAAGTAGACATAAAATTACTGTAGAAAACGGCAACATTTAGGCAATGAATTGTAATAACAATAAGAATAACAAGAAGAAAAACGTGAAGTAGACAAATGGAAAGAAAATAACTGCTACTCCTGACATCGATATCAACAACTTATGTAGCAAGGAGATTCAAAGCGAAAGAGATATTAACAAGATTTTTACTTACCAGTTTGCAAAAAGGGGTCGGGGGGATATGTGAAATTATTATATGATATATAATATTTTGTGTGCGTATGTATATATACAGTACGTCTCTTATTCTCTTTCCTTCTCCGAATACAAAACATACAACACACAATTGTGTCTCTTTGCATATATATATATATATATATATATATATATATATATATATATATATATATATATATATATATATATTGTGTGTGTGTGTGTGCATATATATGTATGTATATATGTATATATATATATACATATATACACACACATATGTATATATATACGTACTCATATGCATATTCATAATGCTTGATGTTCTTGCCACAGTCAATGTGGTTAAAATACCCGCAAGCAATACCTCTTCTTTGCGGTAAGAAAGCGCAAAGCTATTGTTGTGTGTCATTTACCATCAAACCCCAACAGCAATTGCGTGGAGATTCATAAATGCTAATTATCTATCTTTAGTAATGTAGGGAGAAATAATGCCTGCTAGTAAAAATGTTACAAGATGCAGATCAAAAGGACATCAAACATCTTGTTTTGATATTCTCCAAAAAGGACAGACACTATTGGATGCAACAACTTCTTACGATTATTACCTTGGAAAAAGACAGGAGAATGGAAATTAATCGCAACGCCAATGCTGGTCTTGGAGACGACAGTAGCTGGAATGTGACTGAGTACAGCGCCTTGACTGGCCTGTCCGTCGAACAAATGGTGGTACGTGCGCGACACAGACACCCATGACCACCGAATAACTAACTGCGCACTGAGGATTTATTGTTAGGTATGACATGCAGTCGTCTATCACTCAAAAAGCGCCCTTTCGACTGTGTGAGCTACTTGGTGTAGAGGGGCAGTAGGTCATAGGTCATGGTTCTATCGTGCTAGGCGCTCAGCCATATTCTTTAATGTGTATCAGTGAATGAAACTTGAGGGGCGAGAACTGAGATGGGGTGAGGTAGTAGAGGCGGTATGTCATTGGAACACT
>BOPN01002473.1:183895-198895 GCA_017312705.2 Penaeus japonicus
TTTTATTTATTTATTTATTTTATTTATATATTTATTTATTTATTTATTTTATTTTTTTTTTTTTATCATTTTTTTTTTCTTCTCCAGAATATAAGTAAAACCAGATTATATTTTTAGAAAGATTGGCCTTCTGTAGGAATTTTCTTGTGAAACTTCTAATGGGGTGTTTTGTCAAGGAGCTTTCTTACATAAGGTTTTTGTGAAGGTTGTCAATACAAAGCATTTTTTCTTCATAACTCAAGGTGCAGTACAGCTTGGTAAACAGGTTTGCTCCAAATAAATATATGATTTTTTTCTCCAATCTGCATGAATAAGATACTCAAGACTCATTAGCAACCTTGACGTGTTAAAGAGCTGGTTCTCCCTGTCAACATTTTACAGTCACAACAAATAATCCCAGGACAGCAAAAAGATAAGAGGACATATTAAAATATATTAACCCTCTCTGGACGGGTGGTACACTACTGTACCGCGCATTCTAGGCCCGTTCGCTGGGGACGCCATACGGCATTGTTTATTTAACTGATTTAGGCCAATGCGTTCGAGAGCCCCGGCATTGTAACATGAAAGGCTGGAATATTCCCGTCGTGAGTGGGTTAAAATGGATGGGAATACAAACTACCCTACCCTCTCGACAACTGAAGCACCCTCAGACCATTCAGTGAGCAGTGAAATTTCACAACCTTCACATTCAGCTTGATATCAAAGTGGTTGGCCCCATGCAGAAGTCTTATTTTCTTGCTTGTCCTCCATGTTACATAGAAGCATGATTTACTGAAAATGATAGTTTTCCAGTCCACACATCCACAAGTTTTGTCTCTTGCAAAATTGAAGTTGCTTATTTTTCATGACTAGGTAAAGAGAGCTTTCTTGGCAGATGTGTAGCAGTCATGCCCAAGCAAGGCCCTAAATTATGATGGATTGTTTTTATAGACATATTAACAAGCACATATCTGTTTTCAGGCTTCAGTTACCTACTGTTTGTTAACGATTGATCCATAATTAATTTTTTGTGTTTTCCAAAATTCCCAAAACCTTAGCTATTATAGTTGTAGACATGCTTCCTTTATACATAGTGACAATCAGTGTGACAAGCATTTACCCAATATAGTGCTTCTGTAGTTATGTGGAAGGGTGTAGAGCTTTGTCAGTGAAAGCACTATTGAGCTGGAGCGAACAGAACATTGACATATTTCCCTGAGTATGTTGACAGTGACTTGGCTGAATGACCTTATTCTCCCTCTCTGGTAAACCACTGAGTTGCCAAAGGAATAAAAAAAAAATTAATATGTACTTATGAGACTTGCTTAAACTGTTAAGACCTCCTTTACACTTTTTCTTTGTGGTAACTTCACTTTCAAAAGTGTTTTTGAATTAAGAACAGAAATTAGATGCCAATACAGAATATGTATGATGATGCTAATTAATTTGGAGATGGCTGAGATATTTCCGATGTTAAGCAAGACAATTTGTGAAATTTTGATTGTTTTTTTTTTTAGTTTGAAATGTATATTAGATATGAAATTTAACTGTTTTATAATATTAGAAAAGAGATTCAGGAAAATGTTGATGTTTCTTCTAATCATCATTGATCATTTTTCAAAGAGGAAGGGAGTAACATGATTAAAAAAATATATTTGTCATTTTAATTTGACCGTCATATTTCTTTATCCGCTCATGATAGGACATGTATTTGCCTTATTCTGCTCCTGCCAGCAATAAAACAAGTGTGTCCAACTCCCCATTGAGAGATTTCTTGAGGCATGAAGCCCTGCTAATTCTCCAAGGGATTTCCACCCACCCTCTTCTGAGGGTGACCAAAAGATTTTGTTTATTTATTTATTAATGTTATTTTATTTTACTTTTTTGATAAAGTCAAGAAAAATGTGTAGCTACAATGTGTATATACAAATGTAACTATGTTTATACAGTGAAACTTCATAATATGATAAGATGTCATCTGCTGGGTCAAAAATAATTAGTTGATGTGATGTCACTATCAGTCATTGAATAGGTTAACCCTATGACGACGGTGCGTCACACTCGTGTGACACAGCCAAACTCCCGATGCCGGGGCGTCGTGCCAGTGTGACGATTTCAATGCAATATTGCAATCGCCCGGCATAGGGGACTTCGCGTAGCGAGTGCCCCGTTGGGAAAGGGTTAACATAATCATATTTCACATTTGATATTGCCAGATATCTGTTTTCAAAATTTTCATTTCTTTCCCAATTTCCATCCTTGATAAATAGGAAGAGAATTGTTTGATAAAGTTGCAATTTCCCATTCATTCTCAGCTAAAAGGTGCATAACCTATGAGTTTTTTCTGATTAATCCACAGGGTGTGAAAGCAATCTGGTCCCCGCACACAGGCATCGTAGACTGGGGCTTAGTCACAGAACATTATGGCAAGAATTTCCGTGATAATGGTGGAGAAATCTTCCTTGACTTCATGGTGACAGATTTCCAGCTGACAGACAAGAGTCAGAAGGACAGCAGCAAGCCTAGCCAGCATCCCGTCAGAGTCATCAGTAACGACAAGGTGAATTATCTATGGTGCATTAGCATGTGATACGTGGAAATGGATAGGTTTCTGTTACATGAATATGTAAGTCAGATAATATATGATTTTTTTTTCTCTCTCTCTTTTTGAGGTACTGAACAAGAAATCAATCGGAATATTGTTGCATGGAATAGTTAGTTATGAAGTGAAGAAGGTTGATATATAGGCTAAGAAGGCTGATATTAGCTAGTAAGTCCTAAATTTTAAAGGAGAGACAATTGAACCCCTTGGAAGTGCGGGAAGTCTTTGGACTCCTAATCTAGCTAAGTTTGTGCTGTCCACTCTGCACTAACAGTCAACCCCACCTACCCACCCTAGCATTTTGAGGTTAAAGATGATGGCCAGGCCCTTTTTTTTTTTTTTACCAGTATATATTCTTTGCTATGACAGAAATGACCAATGGAATGCCACAAAACCAAAGTTGAATTCCAGAAAAATGCAGGAAGCCTTGATGGCACACCAAGCTATTTAGTGTTGCTACTGTTATAACTGACATTTTATCTGTTCTCTTTGATTTTTGTATGAAGACTGAGCTATAGTAGAAGAAGCTGAGATGCAGCAGAGCAAGTTTAGTGATATTCTATTAATTTGAGCCAAAAAAAAAAATCAGATAATGCAGCAGATAGTCTATACAGTGATGTCTACTATTTGGGTAAGACATAGAAAGATGGAGAGAGAAAAAATGAATGAAGTAATAAATGAACTAAAAGATAGAAAAGGAAAAAGAGAGTGAGAGAGTGAATTAATGGGAGATAGAGAGAATGAATGAGAGGGAGATAAAATACAAGAAACAAAAAATCAGAGTGAATTAATGAGCACGAGTTAGAAAATGCAAGGAGAAATAGGGAGTATGCATGAATGAGAAAAAGAGAGAGAAAGCATGCTGCTGACGAGAGAAGCTTAGGACAGTTCTAGGGAGATGGAATGCCTTTGGTGACATCATCAAGGCTTTCCATGCTTTCCCTGGAATTTGATTTTTTTGTAACAGCAGCACTTCAGGGGTGGATATTGTCAAACTATTTGTCAGATTGAATTTATTTGGTGAATCATATGATATCAGAGATTAAGTTTTGGTAAAAAAATGTTTCTTGACTTTTGTCATCAACAGGAATCTTGATGGTAGTTTGCTTTTTTAACATGTGTATGCATTGATATCATAAATATGTATATGGAAATGTGTTTCAAGTAATAATCCTCAAAGTTCAAAAGAATGTATACAAAGAATAAGCATGATTAGTTACCAAATGAAATTGATACTGAAATGTTACCATATAATGTAGTTGAATTACAGTATTAGTTTCAGGTGACTTTGTTATGTGTTTACATTTTATATGAATATTTAATCTCACTTTCTTATGATTTTAGGGGAGTAGGTATTAACTTTATTCTTAGAAGTGTAAACTTCAATAATTTTCCTTCTTTTCATCTTTGATTTTAAACTTATGCATTCTTAACTGTATCCTAAAGGCCATCCGATGCAAGTATGTTTTGACCTGTGGTGGACTTCAGTCAGATAAGCTTGCCAAACTGTCTGGCTGTTCTGGAGACCCTCACATTGTACCTTTCCGAGGAGAGTACCTTCTATTGAACAAGGAGAAGGCTCACATGGTGCGAGGAAACATTTATCCAGTAAGCGTTGAACGTGTCTGAGTTAAAGTCTGTAGATCAGACAGATATTATGAGTGATACTATTTTTAGAATTAAAGTAAGTGGGTATAGAGGGAGAGGTTATAGTATATCAGAATATTTAGGGTATTTTACATGAGTTGTATTTTAAAAACAAAAAAAAACAAAAAAACATTGAGATCTTACCTATTTGAAAGGAGATTACTGCAGAATGTTTAACTGTCTTCAAAACGGACTTGTAAAGACTAGTTAGAAATGAGCAAGATGAACATATGTAAAAGAACTTCATAATGCTTATGTTTATTTTGAGTTAACTTGCAATTTTGTGTATATGTATTTGAGGTAAAAAGGAAATCTACTCCAAGCTTCATTGTGTACTTAGGAATAGAGCAAGTAAATTTGAGGATATATGTGTAGTGCCATTAAAATTTACAAGATTTAAAGATTATGATGATAAAAAAAAGAAAACAGAAAATAAATAATAAGTTGATTTTGTTTATCATATGTTGAATTTAAATTGTTTGAAGAGAGAACAAGAGATATAGAAAGAGGGAAAAAAAGAGGAAAAGGGGGACAGACAGAGAGACCATATAGACAACATTTACATGACATACAATAAAACCATTTCTTTTCTACAGGTGCCAGACCCACGATTCCCATTTCTAGGTGTTCATTTCACTCCACGAATGGATGGAGAGGTCTGGCTTGGTCCAAATGCTATTCTAGCATGGAAGAGAGAAGGATATCGGTGAGTCTTGAAGATAAGACGGTTATAAAGTTGACCTTAAGTATTACTGTTCTTTTCTCAGGCAGTTGTTTAAAGTTAAACCTAAGTTTTATATTGTTTGTTGCTTCCCAGGTGGCTAGACATTGACATTCGTGAGCTGTGGGAAACTATCACGTACAGAGGTTTCCAGAGATTGGCAGTACAGTACATTGGCTTTGGATTGATGGAGGTTTTACGCTCAGCCTTTCCCAGACTCCAGGTTGTTTTTTTTTCTCTTTTATTTGCATGTATACTTACATGTTGATCTTGTTTGTTACTGAGATATATATATATATTTTTTTGTGCAAAACTGGGGCTGTGCATGTTGAAATTTATTATGGATGGAAGAGAGGTATTAATAGTTTGCCCTGGTAAAAGCATCATGAAACCAACATCATTGTCCCTTTCAGGTTAGAGCTTTGCAGAAGTTTATCCCAGAGGTGAAAGCGTCGGACATCATGCGAGGCCCAGCAGGAGTGCGTGCCCAGGCTATGAACATTGATGGAAGTTTAGAGGATGATTTTGTGTTTCAGCGCGAGGCAGAATGTGAATTGGGTTCCCGAATCCTGCACTGTCGCAATGCCCCATCTCCAGGTGCAACTTCTTCCCTTTCCATTGCAAAAATGATTGCAGACAAATGTAAAGCAGAATTTTCATTGTGAGGTGTAATGTGTACGTACTGGTATATGGTCCTTATAATTTACTGCTCGTGAGATATGAGTTGTAAGTAACTATAGGCCATTAGGTAGCATTTAAAAGGCAGTGTATTTGTTACATGTAAAGAAATTTACTGTGCTTAGAATCCACAGTACTATAATACCTTATTAAAAGGTGACTAATATTTTCAGTTTGTTTTATATAATTTACAGATTATATATATATGTACAGATAGAAGATTACAATGGATCATCCTACAAGGGCTGTAAATTTTACCCAAAGTAATTCTTGTGTGTTTGATATGATTAAAGTATATTGATGAAAGGCATGAAATTTCAATAAAACCCATAAACCTTGAATATATGTAAATAACTATATATATTGAAATGTGTATGAATGTGAATGAAGATAGAGAATTAATAAACTGGGTTAAATTTGTGTTTTTATTAAGTATCCTTTTTACTTTTGACATTTACTATTTGCAGATGATGAAGAAAATCTAATTAGGGAGACTAGGATTGTGTAAGGAGCAATTATAGTTGGCAATGATTCGATAATTGTGTGAAGTGTAAAGGCAAGTGCTGATGGTACTGCTTACATTTGTGGTTTAAAACAGGTGTATTTGTGCTTCAGTCGTAAATTCAAAATTTGATTTCTATTTAAAATATTTGAGAATGTTTAATATGGACTGCAAACAGCCAAGGTGACATATCTAAACATCAGTCCAATCTGGCTGAATTTCAGTTTACCAAAGAAACCAGAGTCTAAACATCAAGTGTACGTACATGCCTTCAATTCTGCACTATAGTACTCACCATATCTGGTATTTGTAAGTCACAGGAGATTTTTTTAAAGCATAAAATTCAGCATACAAAACATCTTCAGTGTTTCTCTAAACCATTGGTTTTCAAACTATTTAGTATGACAGCACACTAAGAAACCACCAATATTTTGGCGGCACACCTGCCCTTATATATATATATATATATATATATATATATATATATATTATATATATATATATATATATATATATATATATATATATATATATATATATATATATATATATATATATATATATATATATATATATATATATATATATATATATATATATATATATATATATATATATATATATATATATATATATATATATATATATATATATATATATATATATATATATATATATATATATATATATATATATATATATAATATATATATATATATACATATTAGTCTTAGACTATAGTCTTAGACTTATTCTCGCTGATCAGTGTTAGCAATTCTTAAAATCTAGCAAAATTATATTATTTTTGTGGCACACCTAGGAGATAATGGCAGCACACACTTTGGGAATCACTGCTCTAAACTCTTATTGTTACATGTAATACCAGCACTCTTAAATCACTGTGGGCCATTAGTTCACATAATTTCCCAGTACCAAGACAATCTGTAGTGAGGTAAACTGTTCTTGCCGGAAGATAAGTGTAAATATCTTACCTTAGAATTTTAGTTGTTGAGCAAACTGTCCATCATCTATTCAATCTTCTGCAGCAACATATATAGTTGGTACTTCCTTTCCTGTTTAGTAGGAGCTGATATTAGTTTATTGTTGACTCAGGCTGGTGCTGAAACAGATCTGAAACAGATGTTGAAGTTAGCACTGAAGCTGGTGCTGAAACTGACACTGAAGCAGGGACTCAAGAAGATGCTAAAACTAATACTGAAGACTGTAGTAAGGCTGGAGGTACTTTCTGTTTTGAGGCGGTATTCCTAGCCACATTAATTCTTATAAGTTTGGGAAATTATTTTTTCATCGTAATTTGAAGAGTTTGGATGGGGTTTCATGAAGGATGAAGTGCTTGTTTAATTAAGTAATTTATTTCTTCTGCCCTTTGGTTAATGTGCACATAATGAAGAATTTGTATTGTGTTCAAGCCTACAGCCAACACGTCTCATAGGTATATAAAGACCCTAGGATATATTTTAGAGCACTCCCTGCATGTGTAAGCAGCCGTGCAATAACGGCAATGCTGCTTCTCGTGAGTACGTGCCTGCACCCTGTGTTCCCATTCTGCACAGTTGCGGCAAAATGGGTAAAGTTATTTAAGGAAAGGTGCCATGCTTTTAACAATTTAAATGGGTTGAGGAATTTTCTCCCCTTGTATTGTGATAAGTTGTTGTCACATTATCACTCATTAAACATATTAAAGATGTAAAACGTTTTCATTGTAGTCTGTAATCTTATTGATTTTAATTTCCTTTGGAACATTAAACATGATTGGGTTGGCACACTGCTCTTTTCCATAAACTTTCCTGTTGCTCCATATGTAGTTACCTGTGTAAGAAATTCTTCATTCTTACATAGTACTTAGACATTATTCTGTCCTAGTTTTAATTCTAGGACTCCTTTAGTTGTGTTAAAAGGGCCATATTTTGGATTTGAGACAAAAACGGTGTGTGACTCAATGCATTCCTAGCGTTGTATCCATTTTACAATATGCACATAGATGGCTAGGTAATACAGCCACTGCAGACTTATTTATTTTCTCTTTCCTCTTTGTTCGCTTACTAAGAAATCAATTTCGGACTATGCCCATCAGACTACTTTTTGGTCATTCCTATTTTCTTTTTTTCTATTCACTGTTGGGGAACTAGAATTAATTCAAATCCTCTGCCAGAGGATTGCATGATGAAGTTGTAGCAGCAAGGCGTAATTCTTTCTACCTTTTTTAATCTTTGTGCTGCAGATTCTCGAGTCATGCTTCCTACACAGATCCTCCGTCGAGCATCCTGATAGACCCATGTCTTGTGTCCTTATCTGCAGCATTCCACCCTCCTATATCCCACCCAAGATATGAATACCTATTCTGGCACTTCCCTGTTCAGAAAGTCAGCACTTATGGATTTAGATAATTTTCTCCGATTCGTGTGTTGCGATGAGTCACTGTCACCATATTATTTTTAGTACACTTAGACCCTTGGTGCATGCATTTTGTCCCAGAAAATCCTGTCGTTGAGCAGGAAGTCAAGGGCCAGTATTGTGGGATGCTGAAAGATAATCACCTTCATTGGCTCTACTGCTTTATGATGAAGAAGCATCACTGTCTCCTTGTATCCCTGAGAAGTCAGTATCTACTCTTCCTCCTCAGTCCGAACCGTGAGATACAGTCTTTTTCTGCCTTTCTTCAGGACTGGCTCGAGATTCCGATGAGTTCGACCTAGTTCCATGGCCCACTTTAATTTTTCTAAGGACATTCCGTAAGCCTCTGAATAACATCCTCCTGCCATTTCCCTGCGAGTAACTGTCACAATTGCCTCGTTGGTTTTCATGACGTCGTTCTTTTTCTTTCTTCCTAACTTTGACATTAAATTCCACTGTCTTTCAGTCATTCTTACTCGTTTTATTGCTTGTACTACCCGTTTTAACACCTGATGACCTGATGCCAGCTCGTGAAGAAGAGATTAGTGCTTCTCTGTGGTCACAAGCGTCCCTCCTAACAGGATTACGCTGAGCCACTTAGGCACTAATATCACACGATGTATCTTTTCAGGGAATCTCTAATGACTGGACACTAGAATACCCTCTTACTTTTAGCATGAATCACCACGACTGAGAGAGAGAGAGAGAGAGAGAGAGAGAGAGAGAGAGAGAGAGAGAGAGAGAGAGAGGGAAGTTCTGTAGAAGACTAATTCTGCCATCCTATCATGCTGACAAAAAATCTAGGGATAGTGTTACAGCTACACAGGATAGGTCCTGTTGCTCTGCAATATAGCAGCCCATCACCTCCCGAAAGTGGGCCCACCTTGCACTAATGGATGAGAATGAGGTGGGAGGGGGGGGCAACAGTGAAGCAGGGTGTGATGTCAGAAACTTTAGTCCCTGACAAGGTCATCCAAGCAATCAAGGATCCTGCAGTGTCTATCGACAAAGAGATTCATAAGACTATTGGTGAAGACCTGTTTATAGTCTCTTTTACCTGATCTGTCCACAAGGTATGAAGGATGCGGCACATGCACACATAACTAGCTGATGATTGGCTGAAAATCGACGTGTTTGATATCGTTAGTTGTGATAAATATCTAACCTATTAATTCAGTAACTTATTTGATATAGATATGCAAAAAAACCTTACTGGTATATATGAGTATCCCAAACATACTGATTTGCACTGATGTGGAATGTCTGGATGCACACAGAAGAACAACAGGCTTTTAATGATTATTTTCTCTCACATTTAAGTATCTAAAAGACATCTGGCTGTATAAGTACAAATACAAGGTATCTGTGTATGTAAATTACACAGGTAATGTTGGAATAATTAAACAGGTAATATGCAAAACATGAAATAGTGTTGAAGTGAGGCTGCAGTACAGCCACAGCACAGTGGTTGGAAGGGGAGAAAGTACCAAGTTGTTTGCTATACTAAGATGTTAACTTCGATGAACAGATGAATGTTATTTTGAATACTGCCTACATTGCCAGATGTCTTTTTATATACTTCAAATGAGAAAGAAAAATTATTCCAATTATTCGTTTGGGAGCAATCAGACTAGTCTCTAGTACGTGGCTGCATGTTCATGTTCGGGAGTGAATGTGTTAGGGTCCTTTTCACAACTTCAAGTTCCAATATATCACAGAATTCAAAGCCTGAATATTTATCACACATCAGACACACAAAACAGTAATATGCAGATGCCACATATAGTTTAAACTTACAGTGGACAGATTAGAAAAAAAACACTCTAGTGGTGGTATTGGAAGGGAAACCCATGTCAACTAGAAAACTCAAGTAATCGATGTGTCCGAGTACAAGCAAAGATTGGCGTTTAGGCAGCTAATGACTGGAGCCCCACACCTACTTGGAAAGAGTGTGTAGCCCATGCTGTGGAAATATGTGCAGAGTTGGAGAAATCTGGAATCATATACTTGCAAAGTCCCTTTACTCTAAGGATTATATAAAAAGGAGACTAGGACTCTGTTCCTATTTTTACATTTTTCCCCTTGGACAAGCCTACATTACCAGATATATTTGATTATGAGCTCTTAGATAAATACAAATAAAAATAGCTTTTCAACTCTTGAGCATAGAAAATGGGTAAAATTTTAGATTTCCATAAAACTAATTAGACCGCCATTGACCTTAGATATTGACACTGCAGATAATCCTCAATAACCAGTCATTCAAAGATGTGTGGTGATAACCACAAGGAATATGCTGTAAATGCTTACAAAATCACTCAACCTCCATGACTCTTCTATAGCTCAAATGAATATCACATATGGCAAGCATATAAGTAGACGAGATGGACTGTGGGAATGGGGCAAGACACTAAGAACCCTACTGGGAGCAGTAAATCTTGGAGCTGATCGCCAGGGGTTCCTTTTGTAGGAATAACTTACTGCTTGCAATTTCCTCAGAAATTATTTCTTACTTTTAAATTGTCAAAACAACACATACACAAAACAGGTAAGAAATAGGCAGAAGTGTTTGCCCTTTTTATTCACATCCATTGTTCAAGCAATCCCTACTTATCACAAACTTGAACAGAATCTGACATTACTTATTCTAAATAAGAAAGTACAACCTATCATAGTTCATCTACATTTCTTTATGTTTTTTGAAATACATCTGAGTATCTTTTCTCCCTCAAAAGACTGTCAGAACAGCTGTTAAAATGCCATACCTAGAATGACATTTCAAATTACTATTTCCCAAAAATAAAACTCTGTTCGCAAGACTAAAAGTCTGTTATGTTTTTCTTGGTTATGTTCTGAATTATATCATTACACTGTTTATCAGTTGATGGCTCAAGGTTTAACCCATTGCAGACAGGTGTCATGATATACATGACACAGGTGTTTTGGTCTGACGATGGGCGTTATGATGTACATGAAGATGGGGGATTTTGGATCGCTGTGTTATTTTATTGTACTATGAGTAATGAGTGAGTAATGATAGCAATTGCAGTAATAATTATTATAATTGTCATAATATTAAGCAAAATGGGTTTCACCTAAAATCCAAAGCCTAGATGACACCACTTTCTCCTAGCACCAGCAGGAGTCTTGAATGGTACCCAGCAAGTTACTGACCTCTTGCTCTAAAATACTGGCAATGAAGGTTGTGCAGACGGAACAGGAACAGATGGTGACTCAAACCAAGCCCAGTGTCTAAAATGTGCCCCTGTGCCAGTAGGGATACCTTGTACTGTGGCACTCACAGTCATAAGCACAAGATTCCTTCCTCTTCCCTACCTCTTCATGTTATCTTCATTGTGGATGGTTTAATTTTTCGTATTGATCATGACATCCACGCATACGTAAAAAATGAAGTAGCTTTTTATCCTCCTATAAAACAGCAAAACTTCTATTATACTGAGTATAAAGAAAATAATGAGCTTACAAAGATGCTATACTACAAATTTAGTCAACTGCAGCATTGATAGAGTCTGTCACATGACACATATAAGTCTCTCAATACAATAAAACACAAAAAAAAAGACAAACAAAAATGGCTCTAGTTTTACAATGAGTGACTGAAAGAGAGTGATAAAAGTCATGGTATGTTGTGTGAAGCTGCCTTTTTCTGAAATAAAACCCATCCTAGAGATTGGGCAAGTAAATCTAGCCCCATCTGCAATGGGTTAAGTGGTATATCTATTTTAAATGGGAGTCGGTGGAGATTTGCAAAATACTGGAATATCTAAGGAAATACGTGAGGCAAAATCACTCAAGAGAGTACTTACAAGGTACTGGTATGATTTCCTACTTCTCTTTGCATGTTGAATTCAATAGCAGCATAGTTAAAATTGTTTATAAACAATGTAGTAACTGGCAAAAAGGTTATTACTTTTGTTTATTTGACCTGACAGTTATAATTCTAAGTATTGATGAGTATTACCTAAATGGGAGAGATGAACTATTTTCTTATCTAACTCAAAGATTTTGTTTTGATTTTATTTTTCCTATACTTGACTAGAGCTACTAGGTCCAAATAAAACCTTCTGCCCATTTGCTCTCTAAAGCTATTCTTATCCAACCCTTGATAATTTTGTCTGAATAAAGTGCTTGAAATACACCTGGTTAGCTACTATGTCAGAAAGCTTAATGATTATGCAAGTATAATATAAAAAATTGATGGTTGTATTGTCAATAGACAGTCGATATCTTTTTACACATTGTGGAAGCAGGATCAATTTCAATTGCATTGCAACTTTTAAATAATAAAAATGAGGTGACAGTTATACCACTTAACTTTACCAGAGTGTTTAAATAACAGCTCTGAATTCACATATTTTTTATACTATTTAACCTACAACTTTATAGCCAATGAGAACTCATGACTGGTAAAATGATCTAAAATCAATGTACACAGTAATAGTAATTAATTCTAAACACCAGAAAGAATGTAGTCCTTCTGTGACGTGCATATTTCATGGGGTGGGATCGCTTTTGTACTGCATTTTTTCTTTTGTTGAAATTACAAGCTATTTATTCCTTCAGTTGTGTAACGAAATGCTTATTAATATCACAGTGTTATTATACCAAACATACTCTTACATCATACCATAAGTCTAGAAAAAAGAAAAGAAAATATACACGCATTGTGATGTCCAACCCAGGATGCACATCTTAAGATATGGGCCATCCCGGAAGGGTTGAACTGCAATTGAACAACTTGCATAGTGATGATGCCCCTGTTGTATTACATCTTTATCAGTCTACAAGCAAAGTTGACTTATTTCCACTCAAAACACTTGCTGTATCCTGTTCCTACTTTCTGAATCAGCTTTTAATCTTTGAGTAAACATATTTTGACTTTAGACTCAAAGAACACCTATATATTTATAAACACTGATCACCACCTAAAACTCTACACAGACCTTATACGAAAATTACTAAGCCAACATGTTATACATTTTCCACTTGAAACCCATGGTAAGGGGAACATCCACTAAGAATCAGTCCCAGAATATTTAGAATCACTTCTATTGCACACGTACTTTTCTTTTTTTTCTACTTTTTTATTTTGGTGACCTCCAATCTATAATAGTATCAAAGTTTAGGAAGAATAAAACCTTTCATTTCTTTACCCATTTTATGGATATTTTGATACACTGGAAAAGTTCTAAATTTAAACACCATACTGTAAAAGGACTATTATTGTAGTGGAATGTAATGGGTGAATTTTAATGAGGCAAAATTACAATTTAATGCACTCAGTGGAATATGATTTTGATGCGATCTGTTCATGAATTTAAATGATAATGATAACAATTATGACAAACCCACCCCTTCATCCTTTGTATAAAATATCTTTATCTGACAATAAAGCTCTAATAAAATTAATATTCACTGACAAAAATCTTGACATGAGTGGGGGTTATTCTTTAAAAAACAAAAAATGAAATGAAAATTCTCAAATTCATATTCTGAGAATTTGGTAGACATGCAAAATGGTTAATTTTAAAGTCAAGTTCTACTCAACTTTTAAACATAATAATGATTGAATGATTAGTTGTACCTGCTCACTCTTTTTGATTATACTACAAAAATGAAAATATTAGGAGACTTTATACTCCTCTGAATAAATTCGCCGATATTTGTCTTCACTGACAGGTACTAGTTTATGTTCTTCACACCATGGCACGTAAAAATCTCGGTACATTTTTTTAAGTGTCATATTACGATTAATGTACATTTCAATGTGCTGTCTGGCTCCTTGGAGACTTTGCTCTGTGTACTTATTTGGGCGGTTGGCATGCTTGCCACGTTGGTCTGGTTTTGGAAGCAAGTTTCCATCCTTCATTTGCTTCATGAGGTTCCCAATTCTCCCTCTGCTGTTCTGGAGGCCATGGACACCCATAAACATTTCCTTACACACTTCCACATGTTTCCCTCTTATCTTGCACCAGTAGGTGAAAGTGTAGGTACGTCTGTTCGACCCTTTTACGTAATGCCGACTCACTGGTTTAATTGAAATATTACCATAAAGATACACATTTTGTTCATCGAAGTTGCCCATGTCCCAGAATGCTGAGAAAATTTCTTCGGCTCCATGCTCTATTTTTGACCAGCATTTCTTCTTGCAATTACACGGGGGACCCATTGCACGGCCTCGTATCTCCTTCCCAGTTGCTCGGGAAATGTATGGTCGACCTTGGTCCCGGAAGAACTTCTGGTGTGTCTTTTTGTGCAAATCATTTGGGACTGGCTGCTTCTCACGCTGTACTCTTGGTTCCTGTAAGGAAGTTTCTTTTCAGTAATCAGATGAAGTCTACCTTATCAATATTCTTTTTGTCAATGCCATTAATTAGGTATTATTGTTATAAATATTACTATGCTTAATAATATTATCATCACTGTTGATGC
>BOPN01002473.1:203895-208356 GCA_017312705.2 Penaeus japonicus
ATCTGCATTCTCCAAGAATATCATCAACCTGAAACCAAGAACAGAAAATTAGTCTTCAAATTTGAAGAATGCACTTCAGCAAAATTAAGTAAAATAAGAATCGTATACATTACAAAGTTGTTACTGTCTGCAATAACAATGCAACATGAAATATTCCTTGCTTAAAGCCTGAAAAAAAATGAGACAAATATTTTAAGCCTACTAATCATTTAATATCACTTATCATGTTATAAACATTTAACTGTCATGGAAATACTTGGTATAAGAAGGAAACTATATATATTTTTTTATTATGACAATTAAGACCCTACCGAAAATAAAAGTTATTGAATATAAAAAACTAAAATATAAGTTATTCAATATAAAATTCAATACTCAAACAGCTGCCTCAACCTCCATTTGACATTAGATTGAGTAGGATCTTACAAAAACAAAGAAAAAATTATCATAACAATAAACAGAGATGCACTAATAAATTTATAAATTGATTGGCAATTTTAGGACAATTGTAGGACAAAGACACTTGCAGTGACTTGGAGTCCATGCTCCAAGTCCACCTTGTATAGGCTGTATTGGCTAGATAGATTAAGACCTCTCTGTTGATTTATTGTCAAATAAGGAACCAGTCTCTTTATGCTGTCTTATTCAAACAATTATTTTACATTGCATGCAATGCATACTACTAGAAAAGTATGAATATAATAAATAAATTCACAGTTCCATAAATACTTTACAGAACTTTTATTAGAATGAGACATTTCTGAAGTACTGTCATAAATCTTCTAGTGAAAAATTGAGCATGGAATTCTTTTATTTATATAAGCATTTCATGACAACTAAATTCTTAGTATTTCATATTTCTCAAAGTAATACTTGTGTT
This sequence comes from Penaeus japonicus, assembly GCA_017312705.2. Classification (NCBI taxonomy): domain Eukaryota; kingdom Metazoa; phylum Arthropoda; class Malacostraca; order Decapoda; family Penaeidae; genus Penaeus; species Penaeus japonicus. The sequence continues at coordinate 204,776 of BOPN01002473.1, forward strand.
TCTTTTCCTTTAGTAATTTCAACAACTTGTACTACTTTACCCACAATAAATGCAACATTTTATGAATCTATAATGATACTTTACTAACATTAGGTAGTAAGCAATCATGTATGAATTATGAAAAATTCTCAACTATTTCTTGTGTTTTCTTCCACTTTACTTACCACATTAATTACTCCAGAAAAAAACATACATTTATCTAATGCAATATTAATAATGGATAACAATTTACTAACATATAATCACTATAACTGAAATGCTAAAACTTTTCTCTTATTGAACGTTTTATGGTTAGAATCCATTTTCTTCTTAGAGTTTGACAGTTCAGAAAACTACTTCCGGTCCTTGCATCCCTCGAATACACCTTAAAAACCTCTCTAGTACTATTAGAATTAAAATAAGTGAAGGACAAATCCTAAAAGTGAATCCCAAAGTTAAAAACCACTTGCTACATCTCCTACAAGAATACTCGCCCTTTATTCCTTCAGAGGAATCGGAAACCTCCTTCGCCCTCAACTACATTTCCCAAAGGACTCCTCGAGTCAAGTCGGGGTACTGCCATGACCTTCTTGAGGGAGAAAAGGGGACAAAATCAGGCCATAGTTCCCGCTCTCTTATCCCTCTTTCCCTTCCCGTGGTGATGCTGATGGCAATAGACGCCAGGATGTTTACCACGGCCAGCCGTCTATTGTCCAGGGCGAGCGGAAGAGCATTCTAAATCCTTCTTTTCTGCAGTCGGATCCTCTTTGCGGCGTCGACTCGCGCTGCGGTCGTCCCGGATTCTCCTCGCGCCCCCTTTGGGCCATCGCCGCTCACCTTTGTTTTGTTTACAAGGATGCGAGAGCCAAGGCGAAGGCGAAGGCGAAGGGCGACGATGCTTCGAATCTCGGGATTTTCTGAGCGCCTCTCTTCGGCTCACTGAACGCGGCGGCGACCCGATGAAAGGCCAAGGAAGATGAACGCGACGAGCCTCTACGTGACCACTTGCCGGCTGGTCATGCAAGCAGAGCCAGAGAACCGCGAGAGCTGGACAGAGCTGTATAAGTTGCTGCCTTACCTGCGCCAGTCCCTTTCGTGCACCGTCTGCGGCCAGCTGCTAAGCGAGCCCTTAACCCCCACGGAAACCACCTGCCAGCACCATGTATGCAGGAAGTGCCTTGGGGGCAAGAAGAGGCTCAAGCCCACCTGCAGCTGGTGCAAGGACTATGGCATGTACGTTGACAATGTCCAGATCAAGCTCATCCTGCAATGTTACAGGAAGCTGTGTGAGTACATCAAGTTCACGCCCATATACTGCAAGCTGTGCTCTATATATAACAACGGTGGACAGTTCAGCCTGACGGACATGATAGATGAGGCCATAGGGAACAGTTGCGCAGGCAGAGTCGACGAATCCAGTTCCAATAGTGTGCAGTGTGAGAGTGAGAGTGATAGCAAAGAAAATATCTCTATACCTCAAACAAGTGGGGCAAATCTGCTCATCACACCTGTAAATACCTCCCATAGTGTTACTCCCAAACAGCAGCAGTCATGGCCGCTTTCCACGCAGGCGCCCACCCTGGCACAGCCTACCTTGGCACAGCCTACCTTGGCACAGCCTACCCTGGCACAGCCCACCCTGGTACAGCCTACCCTGGCACAGCCTACCCTGGCACAGCCTACCCTGGCACAGCCTACTCTGGCACAGCCTACCCTGGCACAGCCTACTCTGGCACAGCCAACCCCAGTACAGCCAACCCCAGTACATCCAACCCTGGCACAGCCAACCCTGGCACAGCCAACCCCGGCCCAGCCAACCCCGGCACAGCCAACCCCACCTGCCCCACCAGCTCCACCTGCCCCACCTCCTCCACCCTCGACGGTCAACCTTGGGTTGGTCCATGTCTCTTCTCCTCCACCTGTCAATTCCATTGCACAGCCAGTTTCCTGTCATCCGTCTGGCTCTGTCAACACTGTCAAGTCCGTGATCCCCACCCCAGCACCTGTGATGCAACAAACCACGCAGCATTTTCAACCGCAGGCCGTTGCAACGACATCCTGTGTAACGTCCGGATCAGGTTTGGTACCAGGTACAATATTCCCAAGTACAAATATTGTTAAGCACAGTGTTATTAAGGAAGCACCTTACCCAAAACACAATTCCTCAGTGAACAATGGGTCCTCCATGTACTCAGTAATGTATGCCGATGGTGATAGTACAAAAATAACCATCAAGAGGAAGCCTCCAGATATGGAGAGCACGAATAAAAGTGTTCCGGTTGAGCCAGAAACTATAGCGCCTTCGACGCAAGAACTAATTAAAAAACCTAAACCTAAGCCTAAACCAAAACCAAAGCGGAAAGGATGTCGTTGTGGCAATGCAACACCTACACCTGGCAAGTTGACATGTTGTGGTCAAAGATGCCCGTGCTATGTAGAGGCCAAGGCATGTATTGAGTGCCGGTGTCGAGGGTGCCGCAACCCGCACCGGCCAGGTGGGAAGAAGGTAAGACCGGTCATACCTCAGCTTGCCAACATCCAGATCCATCAGGTGCAGCCTGTGCATGGCCGCAGTTCAGCCTCCTCAATAGTGTCGGGGACTACCACCACTAGCGCCAGCAGCATCATGCAGACACCCATTTCCTCAGCAACCATAACGAACACAACACTACCGCAAACGATAAGAGCAGTGCAGGCAATGCAGGCTGTACAGGCAGTGCATGGTGTTGGTGCAATGCAAGCAGTGACTGGTGGGGTGCATCAACTTATAAGTTTAGGAAGGGGTGTTGTGCAGGCGCCGTTACCGCAAGGGCTAGGAGTGCATCCTGTGGCGGGCCTTGCAGTGAAACCCGTGAGCCTGGCCCTTGCCTCCGTTCCCACACAGCTCCTGATTAATGATGACAGATCCACATCAAATAGTGCTTCAGACACAAGTGATGTTGAAGTGGACATATAGCACAGGTACAACAAATTGTGAATGTTTTTCTGTGTTTTTTAGTGAGTATATGGAAAAGAGAAAGAACTATTTTTAAAGTATTTTGAAATGTTTGTTCAGAATGCAACTAAAGAAAAAATGAAGAGTGAAGAAAGACAAAAACGTTCTGGATGTAAAAGTGTGTGTTTGAAGCCAAAAAAGGGAAATGAGTGATCAAAAGAAAATTTTAAATGCCAGATGTCATTTTTTTTTCTCTTTTTTTCTAAGTGAACATCTCTTACCTCTTATCAGTATTTTGTTCAACATTCCTTACTTTGAGGCAGTCTGCTATTTTATTGTATCTCAACAAGTATGCTTAAGCCTGTTGTAGCCTAGATATGTGTATCAGGTTGATTTTATTCAATAATTTCCAATGAATTGGTAATAGAATTGTTTTCTTAGATGAAAATGCAATCTAAAACAATTGTACTCAGTTTGAGTTATGTTAAATCTGTACCCGGTGAGAAACAGAATGGATTTGTCAATTGAGTACCTTAAATTACAAAGATACATTTTGTGACAATTTTAATAATATATTCATTATATTTCATTTTTGATTGTTTTTCATTGTGTTACCTAAAAATCTGGTTTAGGTAATGTCCTATAATATCTCACAAGTATCTCAGGT
>BOPN01002474.1:0-17500 GCA_017312705.2 Penaeus japonicus
TGTGTGTCTGTGTGTTCTGCGATTGACTGGTTGTGTGTCTGTGTGTTCTGCGATTGATTGGTTGTGTGTCTGAGTGTTCTGCGATTGATTGGTTGTGTGTCTGAGTGTTCTGCGATTGATTGGTTGTGTGTCTGTGTGTTCTGCGATTGACTGGTTGTGTGTCTGCGTGTTCTGCGATTGATTGGTTGTGTGTCTGAGTGTTCTGCGATTGATTGGTTGTGTGTCTGAGTGTTCTGCGATTGATTGGTTGTGTGTCTGAGTGTTCTGCGATTGATTGGTTGTGTGTCTGAGTGTTCTGCGATTGATTGGTTGTGTCTGAGTGTTCTGCGATTGATTGGTTGTGTCTGCGTGTTCTGCGATTGATTTGTTGTGTCTGAGTGTTCTGCGATTGATTGGTTGTGTCTGAGTGTTCTGCGATTGATTGGTTGTGTCTGAGTGTTATGGGTTATGAATGTTTGATAATAAGCCGATTATTTCCCATGGTGGTTTGCTGGTTAGTGTAACCAGTAAGAAATTAGTTTGATTGCTGATGTTTTTTTAAATTAACATTGTTGTGAAAAAAGAAAGATGGTGAGACAGAGACCGACATAGAGGAGTTACAAAGCAAGAGGGAGAGAAAGAGAGAGAATATGCAAGTGAATAAGTGCACAGGAAGAGAGAGTAAGAAGAAGAGGATTACGAAGAAAAAGACACATACAGAATGAAAGTCAAACGAAACCAAAGAACAAAAGACACAAACATAGAGAGAGAGAGAGAGAGGGAACCCTCTTCCCCCCCCCCACCCCACCCTCACCCCAACCAAAGGACCAAACATTCCTCTACTCCCACAAAGGTCGTGCATCTTGCTTGCCCATCAAGGGAAGGTGTCCTTTGTACCTGTGATGAACGAGGAAACGGCTAACAACCCAACTTTTTGGCTCCTGAGGGGTTGTATGCACAGGGGCGGGGGCTGGGGTGGGGGTGATTGTGATAGGGGGAGAGAGTGTGGGCGTGATTAGGGAGAGGGATGTGGGCGTGGTGGGGGATTATTTTTCCCTTCTTTCCTTTCGATTTTTTTTTTTTTTTTTTTGCGATTGATTGGTTGTGTCTGAGTGTTCTGCGATTGATTGGTTGTGTCTGAGTGTTCTGCGATTGATTGGTTGTGTCTGAGTGTTCTGCGATTGATTGGTTGTGTCTGAGTGTTCTGCGATTGATTGGTTGTGTCTGAGTGTTCTGCGATTGATTGGTTGTGTGTCTGTGTGTTCTGCGATTGATTGGTTGTGTCTGAGTGTTCTGCGATTGATTGGTTGTGTCTGAGTGTTCTGCGATTGACTGGTTGTGTCTGAGTGTTCTGCGATTGATTGGTTGTGTCTGCGTGTTCTGCGATTGATTGGTTGTGTCTGCGTGTTCTGCGATTGATTGGTTGTGTCTGAGTGTTCTGCGATTGATTGGTTGTGTCTGAGTGTTCTGCGATTGATTGGTTGTGTCTGAGTGTTCTGCGATTGACTGGTTGTGTCTGCGTGTTCTGCGATTGATTGGTTGTGTCTGAGTGTTCTGCGATTGATTGGTTGTGTCTGAGTGTTCTGCGATTGACTGGTTGTGTCTGAGTGTTCTGCGATTGATTGGTTGTGTCTGAGTGTTCTGCGATTGATTGGTTGTGTCTGAGTGTTCTGCGATTGATTGGTTGTGTCTGAGTGTTCTGCGATTGACTGGTTGTGTCTGCGTGTTCTGCGATTGATTGGTTGTGTCTGAGTGTTCTGCGATTGATTGGTTGTGTGTCTGAGTGTTCTGCGATTGATTGGTTGTGTGTCTGCGTGTTCTGCGATTGATTGGTTGTGTGTCTGAGTGTTCTGCGATTGATTGGTTGTGTGTATGGCCGGTTTGATTGGTTGTGTGTCTGTGTGTTCTTCGATTGATTGGTTGTGTGTCTGAGTGTTCTGCGATTGATTGGTTGTGTGTCTGCGTGTTCTGCGATTGATTGGTTGTGTGTCTGTGTGTTCTGCGATTGATTGGTTGTGTGTCTGTGTGTTCTGGGACTGATTGGTTGTGTGTCTGTGTGTTCTTCGATTGATTGGTTGTGTGTCTGAGTGTTCTGCGATTGATTGGTTGTGTGTCTGTGTGTTCTGGGACTGATTGGTTGTGTGTCTGTGTGTTCTTCGATTGATTGGTTGTGTGTCTGAGTGTTCTGCGATTGATTGGTTGTGTGTCTGAGTGTTCTGCGATTGATTGGTTGTGTCTGCGTGTTCTGCGATTGATTGGTTGTGTCTGCGTGTTCTGCGATTGATTGGTTGTGTGTCTGAGTGTTCTGCGATTGACTGGTTGTGTCTGAGTGTTCTTCGATTGATTGGTTGTGTCTGAGTGTTCTTCGATTGATTGGTTGTGTCTGAGTGTTCTTCGATTGATTGGTTGTGTCTGAGTGTTCTTCGATTGATTGGTTGTGTCTGCGTGTTCTGCGATTGATTGGTTGTGTTTCTGCGTGTTCTGCGATTGATTGGTTGTGTCTGAGTGTTCTTCGATTGATTGGTTGTGTGTCTGAGTGTTCTGCGATTGACTGGTTGTGTCTGAGTGTTCTTCGATTGATTGGTTGTGTCTGAGTGTTCTTCGATTGATTGGTTGTGTCTGCGTGTTCTGCGATTGACTGGTTGTGTCTGAGTGTTCTGCGATTGACTGGTTGTGTGTCTGAGTGTTCTGCGATTGACTGGTTGTGTCTGAGTGTTCTGCGATTGATTGGTTGTGTGTCTGAGTGTTCTGCGATTGATTGGTTGTGTCTGCGTGTTCTGCGATTGATTGGTTGTGTGTCTGAGTGTTCTTCGATTGATTGGTTGTGTCTGAGTGTTCTTCGATTGATTGGTTGTGTCTGAGTGTTCTTCGATTGATTGGTTGTGTCTGAGTGTTCTTCGATTGATTGGTTGTGTTTCTGCGTGTTCTGCGATTGATTGGTTGTGTCTGAGTGTTCTTCGATTGATTGGTTGTGTGTCTGAGTGTTCTGCGATTGACTGGTTGTGTCTGAGTGTTCTTCGATTGATTGGTTGTGTCTGAGTGTTCTTCGATTGATTGGTTGTGTCTGCGTGTTCTGCGATTGACTGGTTGTGTCTGAGTGTTCTGCGATTGACTGGTTGTGTGTCTGAGTGTTCTGCGATTGACTGGTTGTGTCTGAGTGTTCTGCGATTGATTGGTTGTGTGTCTGAGTGTTCTGCGATTGATTGGTTGTGTCTGCATGTTCTGCGATTGATTGGTTGTGTGTCTGAGTGTTCTGCGATTGACTGGTTGTGTGTCTGAGTGTTCTGCGATTGACTGGTTGTGTCTGAGTGTTCTGCGATTGATTGGTTGTGTGTCTGAGTGTTCTGCGATTGATTGGTTGTGTGTCTGTGTGTTCTGCGATTGATTGGTTGTGTGTCTGAGTGTTCTGCGATTGATTGGTTGTGTGTCTGAGTGTTCTGCGATTGATTGGTTGTGTCTGCATGTTCTGCGATTGATTGGTTGTGTGTCTGAGTGTTCTGCGATTGATTGGTTGTGTCTGAGTGTTCTGCGATTGATTGGTTGTGTCTGAGTGTTCTGCGATTGATTGGTTGTGTGTCTGAGTGTTCTTCGATTGATTGGTTGTGTGTCTGAGTGTTCTGCGATTGATTGGTTGTGTGTCTGAGTGTTCTGCGATTGATTGGTTGTGTCTGCGTGTTCTGCAGGACCAGTTTGTTGTGTCTAGGTGTTCTGCGATTGATTGGTTGTGTGTCTGAGTGTTCTGCGATTGATTGGTTGTGTCTGCATGTTCTGCGATTGATTGGTTGTGTGTCTGAGTGTTCTGCGATTGATTGGTTGTGTGTCTGAGTGTTCTGCGATTGATTGGTTGTGTCTGCGTGTTCTGCGATTGATTGGTTGTGTGTCTGAGTGTTCTGCGATTGATTGGTTGTGTGTCTGAGTGTTCTGCGATTGATTGGTTGTGTGTCTGAGTGTTCTGCGATTGATTGGTTGTGTCTGAGTGTTCTGCGATTGATTGGTTGTGTCTGAGTGTTCTTCGATTGATTGGTTGTGTGTCTGAGTGTTCTGCGATTGATTGGTTGTGTCTGCGTGTTCTGCGATTGATTTGTTGTGTCTGAGTGTTCTGCGATTGATTGGTTGTGTGTCTGAGTGTTCTGCGATTGATTGGTTGTGTGTCTGCGTGTTCTGCGATTGATTGGTTGTGTGTCTGAGTGTTCTGCGATTGATTGGTTGTGTCTGCGTGTTCTGCGATTGATTGGTTGTGTGTCTGAGTGTTCTCACGATTGATTGGTTGTGTCTGCGTGTTCTGCGATTGATTGGTTGTGTCTGAGTGTTCTGCGATTGATTGGTTGTGTGTCTGTGTGTTCTGCGATTGACTGGTTGTGTCTGGTGTTCCTGCGATTGATTAGTTGTGTCTGAGTGTTCTGCGATTGACTGGTTGTGTCTGAGTGTTCTGCGATTGATTGGTTGTGTGTCGTGTTCTACCGATTGATTGGTTGTGTGTCTGAGTGTTCTGCGATTGACTGGTTGTGTCTAGGTGTTCTCGCGATTGACTGGTTGTGTCTGGTGTTTCTATGCGATTGACTGGTTGTGTGTCTGAGTGTTCACGATTGATTGGTTGTGTCTGAGTGTTCTGCGATTGATTGGTTGTGTGTCTGAGTGTTCTGCGATTGATTGGTTGTGTGTCTGAGTGTTCTGCGATTGACTGGTTGTGTGTCTGAGTGTTCTGCGATTGATTGGTTGTGTCTGAAGGTTCTGCGATTGATTGGTTGTGTGTCTGAGTGTTCTGCGATTGATTGGTTGTGTGTCTGAGTGTTCTGCGATTGACTGGTTGTGTCTGAGTGTTCTGCGATTGACTGGTTGTGTCTGAGTGTTCTGCGATTGACTGGTTGTGTGTCTGCGTGTTCTGCGATTGATTGGTTGTGTGTCTGAGTGTTCTGCGATTGACTGGTTGTGTCTGAGTGTTCTGCGATTGACTGGTTGTGTCTGAGTGTTCTGCGATTGACTGGTTGTGTGTCTGAGTGTTCTGCGATTGATTGGTTGTGTCTGAGTGTTCTGCGATTGATTGGTTGTGTGTCTGAGTGTTCTGCGATTGATTGGTTGTGTCTGAGTGTTCTGCGATTGATTGGTTGTGTCTGAGTGTTCTGCGATTGATTGGTTGTGTCTGAGTGTTCTGCGATTGACTGGTTGTGTCTGAGTGTTCTGCGATTGATTGGTTGTGTGTCTGAGTGTTCTGCGATTGATTGGTTGTGTCTGAGTGTTCTGCGATTGATTGGTTGTGTCTGAGTGTTCTGCGATTGACTGGTTGTGTCTGCGTGTTCTGCGATTGATTGGTTGTGTGTCTGAGTGTTCTGCGATTGATTGGTTGTGTGTCTGAGTGTTCTGCGATTGACTGGTTGTGTCTGAGTGTTCTGCGATTGATTGGTTGTGTCTGAGTGTTCTGCGATTGATTGGTTGTGTCTGAGTGTTCTGCGATTGATTGGTTGTGTGTCTGTGTGTTCTGCGATTGACTGGTTGTGTCTGAGTGTTCTGCGATTGATTGGTTGTGTCTGAGTGTTCTGCGATTGATTGGTTGTGTGTCTGCGTGTTCTGCGATTGACTGGTTGTGTCACCAGGTGTTCTGCGATTGAGTGGTTATTGTCCGATGTTCTGCGATTGATTGGTTGTGTGTCTGAGTGTTCTGCGATTGATTGGTTGTGTCTGAGTGTTCCTACGATTGATTGGTTGTGTGTCTGAGTGTTCTGCGATTGACTAGTTTGTGTCTGAGTGTTCTGCGATTGACTGGTTGTGTCTGAGTGTTCTGCGATTGACTGGTTGTGTCTGAGTGTTCTGCAGGTGGATTGGTTGTGTCTAGGTGTTCTGCAGTTGATTGGTTGTGTGTGTGTCTGCGTGTTCTGCGTTGATTGGATTGTGTCTGAGTGTTCTGGAATACTAAGATTGGTTTGTGTCACAGGTGTTCTGCGATTGATTGGTTGTGTGTCTGAGTGTTCTGCGATTGATTGGTTGTGTGTCTGAGTGTTCTGCGATTGATTGGTTGTGTCTGAGTGTTCTGCGATTGATTGGTTGTGTGTCTGCGTGTTCTGCGATTGATTGGTTGTGTGTCTGAGTGTTCTTCGATTGATTGGTTGTGTGTCTGTAATGGTGCAGTTGGTTGTGTGTCTGAGTGTTTTGAGACTGATTGGTTGTGTGTCTGAGTGTTCTGCGATTGATTGGTTGTGTGTCTGAGTGTTCTTCGATTGATTGGTTGTGTGTCTGCGTGTTCTGCGATTGGTTCTGTGTCTGAGTGTTTTGAGACTGATTGGTTGTGTGTCTGCGTGTTCTCGTTCAATAGTTGGTTTGTGTGTCGATGTTCTTCAGATTGATTGGTTGTGTGTCTGCGTGTTCTGCGATTGATTGGTTGTGTGTCTGAGTGTTTTGAGACTGATTGGTTGTGTGTCTGCGTGTTCTGCGATTGATTGGTTGTGTCTGAGTGTTCTGCGATTGATTGGTTGTGTCTGAGTGTTCTGTAATTGATTGGTTGTGTCTGAGTGTTCTGCGATTGATTGGTTGTGTGTCTGAGTGTTCTGCGATTGATTGGTTGTGTGTCTGCGTGTTCTGCGATTGATTGGTTGTGTGTCTGAGTGTTCTGCGATTGATTGGCTGTGTGTCTGAGTGTTCTGCGATTGATTGGTTGTGTGTCTGAATTGTTGCTGGTCGTTGGCTGTGTGTCTGAGTGTTCTGCGATTGACTGGTTGTGTGTCTGCGTGTTCTGCGATTGATTTGTTGTGTGTCTGAGTGTTCTGTGATTGATTGGTTGTGTGTCTGAGTGTTCTGCGATTGATTGGCTGTGTCTGAGTGTTCTGCGATTGACTGGTTGTGTGTCTGAGTGTTCTGCGATTGATTAGTTGTGTGTCTGCGTGTTCTGCGATTAATTGGTTGTGTCTGAGTGTTCTGCGATTGATTGGTTGTGTGTCTGCGTGTTCTTGATTCGTTAGTTTATTTATCTGGAGGTGTTCCTGCGATTAGTTGTGTCTAGGTGTTGATTGACTGGTGTGTGTCTGAGTGTTCTGCGATTGATTGGTTGTGTGTCTGCGTGTTCTTCGATTGATTGGTTGTGTCTGAGTGTTACAGATTGATTGGTTGTCTGAGTGTTCTGCGTTGGTTAGTTTGTGTCTGCGTGTTCTGCGATTGATTGGTTGTGTCTGCGTGTTCTGCAATTGATTTGTTGTGTCTGAGTGTTCTGCGATTGATTGGTTGTGTCTGCGTGTTCTGCGATTGATTGGTCGTGTGTCTGAGTGTTTTGAGACTGATTGGTTGTGTCCTGCGTGTTCTGGGTTGATTGGTTTGTGTGTCTAGGTGGTCGATTGATTGGTTGTGTGTCTGAGTGTTCTGCGGTGGAAGTTGGTTGTGTGTCTGAGTCGGTTCTGCGATTGATTGGTTGTGTCTATAAGCGTGTTCTGCGATTGATTTGTTGTCTAGTGTTCTCCGATTGATTGGTTTGTGTGTCTGAGTGTTCTGCGATTGATTGGTTGTATACAGGTGTTCTGCGATTGATTGGTTGTGTGTCTGGTGTTCTGCAGTTGATTGGTTGTGTCTGGGTGTTCTGCGATTGATTGGTTGTGTGTCTGGGTGTTCTGCGATTGATTGGTTGTGTGTCTGAGTGTTCTGCGATTGATTGGTTGTCTCTCATCGTTTCTGCGATTGATTTGTTGTCCTGCGTGTTCTGCGATTGATTGGTTGTGTGTCTGCGTTTTCTGCGATTGATTGGTGTGTGTCTGATGTTGCCACGATTGGTGATTGGTTGTGTGTCTGAGTGTTCTGCGATTGATTGGTTGTGTCTGCATGTTCTGCGATTGATTGGTTGTGTGTCTGAGTGTTCTGCGATTGATTGGTTGTGTCTGCGTGTTCTCGATTGGTTGTTGTGTCTAGGTGTTCTGCGTTGATTGGTTGTGTGTCTGATGTTCTTTGGCGTTGATTGGTTGTGTTTCTGCGTCTTCTGCGTTATTGATTGGTTGTGTCTGCGTGTTCTGCGATTGATTGGTTGTGTGTCTGAGTGTTCTGCGATTGATTGGTTGTGTGTCTGAGTGTTCTGCGATTGATTGGTTGTGTCTGCGTGTTCTGCGATTGATTGGTTGTGTTTCTGCGTGTTCTGCGATTGATTGGTTGTGTGTCTGCGTGTTCTGCGATTGATTGGTTGTGTGTCTGAGTGTTCTGCGATTGATTGGTTGTGTCTGCGTCTTCGCGATTGATTGGTTGTGTGTCTGGTGTTGATTGATTGGTTGTGTGTCTGCGTGTTCTGCGATTGATTGGTTGTGTGTCTGAGTGTTCTGCGATTGATTGGTTGTGTCTGTGTTCACGATTGATTGGTTGTGTCTGAGTGTTCTGCGATTGATTGGTTGTGTCTGCGTGTTCTGCGATTGATTGGTTGTGTGTCTGAGTGTTCTGTGATTGATTTGTTGTGTCTGAGTGTTCTGCGATTGATTGGTTGTGTGTCTGCGTGTTCTTCTATTAATTGGTTGTGTGTCTGCGTGTTCTGCGATTGATTGGTTGTGTCTGCGTGTTCTGCGATTGATTGGTTGTGTCTGCGTGTTCTGCGATTGATTGGTTGTGTCTGCGTGTTCTGCGATTGATTGGTTGTGTCTGCGTGTTCTGCGATTGATTGGTTGTGTGTCTGAGTGTTCTGCGATTGATTTGTTGTGTCTGTGTGTTCTGCGATTGATTGGTTGTGTCTGCGTGTTCTGCGATTGATTTGTTGTGTCTGAGTGTTCTGCGATTGATTGGTTGTGTGTCTGCGTGTTCTTCTATTAATTGGTTGTGTGTCTGCGTGTTCTGCGATTGATTGGTTGTGTGTCTGAGTGTTCTGCGATTGATTTGTTGTGTCTGAGTGTTCTGCGATTGATTGGTTGTGTGTCTGCGTGTTCTGCGATTGACTGGTTGTGTGTCTGAGTGTTTTGAGACTGATTGGTTGTGTGTCTGAGTGTTTTGAGACTGATTGGTTGTGTGTCTGCGTGTTCTGCGATTGATTGGTTGTGTCTGAGTGTTCTGCGATTGATTGGTTGTGTCTGAGTGTTCTGCGATTGATTGGTTGTGTCTGAGTGTTCTGCGATTGATTGGTTGTGTGTCTGAGTGTTCTGCGATTGATTGGTCGTGTGTCTGAGTGTTTTGAGACTGATTGGTTGTGTGTCTGCGTGTTCTGCGATTGATTGGTTGTGTGTCTGCGTGTTCTGCGATTGATTGGTTGTGTGTCTGAGTGTTCTGCGATTGATTGGTTGTGTGTCTCAGTGTTCTGCGATTGATTGGTTGTGTGTCGTGTGTTTTGAGATTGATTGGTTGTATATAGTGTTCTCGTTGATTGGTTGTGTGTCTGAGTGTTCTTCGATTGATTGGTTGTGTGTCTGAGTGTTTTGAGACTGATTGGTTGTGTGTCTGCGTGTTCTGCGATTGATTGGTTGTGTGTCTGAGTGTTCTGCGATTGATTGGTCGTGTGTCTGAGTGTTTTGAGACTGATTGGTTGTGTGTCTGAGTGTTTTGAGACTGATTGGTTGTGTGTCTGAGTTTTTTGAGACTGATTGGTTGTGTGTCTGCGTGTTCTGCGATTGATTGGTTGTGTGTCTGCGTGTTCTGCGATTGATTGGTTGTGTGACTGAGTGTTCTGCGATTGATTGGTTGTGTGTCTGAGTGTTCTGCGATTGATTGGTTGTGTGTCTGAGTGTTTTGAGACTGATTGGTTGTGTGTCTGAGTTTTTTGAGACTGATTGGTTGTGTGTCTGAGTGTTCTGCGATTGATTGGTTGTGTGTCTGAGTGTTTTGAGACTGATTGGTTGTGTGTCTGAGTGTTTTGAGACTGATTGGTTGTGTGTCTGCGTGTTCTGCGATTGATTGGTCGTGTGTCTGAGTGTTTTGAGACTGATTGGTTGTGTGTCTGAGTGTTTTGAGACTGATTGGTTGTGTGTCTGCGTGTTCTGCGATTGATTGGTCGTGTGTCTGAGTGTTTTGAGACTGATTGGTTGTGTGTCTGCGTGTTCTGCGATTGATTGGTTGTGTGTCTGAGTGTTCTGCGATTGATTGGTTGTGTGTCTGAGTGTTCTGCGATTGATTGGTTGTGTGTCTGAGTGTTCTGCGATTGATTGGTTGTGTCTGAGTGTTCTGCGATTGATTGGTTGTGTGTCTGCGTGTTCTGCGATTGATTGGTTGTGTGTCTGAGTGTTCTGCGATTGATTGGTTGTGTGTCTGTGTGTTCTGCGATTGACTGGTTGTGTGTCTGCGTGTTCTGCGATTGATTGGTTGTGTGTCTGAGTGTTCTGCGATTGATTGGTTGTGTGTCTGTGTGTTCTGCGATTGACTGGTTGTGTGTCTGCGTGTTCTGCGATTGATTGGTTGTGTGTCTGAGTGTTCTGCGATTGATTGGTTGTGTCTGCGTGTTCTGCGATTGATTGGTTGTGTGTCTGAGTGTTTTGAGACTGATTGGTTGTGTGTCTGAGTGTTCTGCGATTGATTGGTTGTGTGTCTGAGTGTTCTGCGATTGATTGGTTGTGTCTGCGTGTTCTGCGATTGATTGGTTGTGTGTCTGAGTGTTTTGAGACTGATTGGTTGTGTGTCTGAGTGTTCTGCGATTGATTGGTTGTGTGTCTGAGTGTTCTGCGATTGATTGGTTGTGTGTCTGTGTGTTCTGCGATTGACTGGTTGTGTGTCTGTGTGTTCTGCGATTGACTGGTTGTGTCTGAGTGTTCTGCGATTGATTGGTTGTGTGTCTGTGTGTTCTGCGATTGATTGGTTGTGTGTCTGTGTGTTCTGGGACTGATTGGTTGTGTGTCTGAGTGTTCTGCGATTGACTGGTTGTGTCTGAGTGTTCTGCGATTGATTGGTTGTGTGTCTGAGTGTTTTGAGACTGATTGGTTGTGTGTCTGAGTGTTCTTCGATTGATTGGTTGTGTGTCTGAGTGTTTTGAGACTGATTGGTTGTGTGTCTGAGTGTTCTTCGATTGATTGGTTGTGTGTCTGAGTGTTTTGAGACTGATTGGTTGTGTGTCTGAGTGTTCTTCGATTGATTGGTTGTGTGTCTGCGTGTTCTGCGATTGATTGGTTGTGTGTCTGAGTGTTCTGCGATTGATTAATTAAGTGTCGTCTGGTGTTTTAGGGCTTGATTGGTTGTGTGTCTGGGTATTCTTCGATTGATTGGTTGTGTGTCTGAGTGTTCTTCGATTGATTGGTTGTGTGTCTGAGTGTTCTGCGATTGATTGGTCGTGTGTCTGAGTGTTTTGAGACTGATTGGTTGTGTGTCTGAGTGTTCTTCGATTGATTGGTTGTGTGTCTGAGTGTTTTGAGACTGATTGGTTGTGTCGTGTTCTAGCGATTGTTGATTAGTTTTGTGTCTGAGTGTTCTGCGATTGATTGGTTGTGTCTGAGTGCTTCTAGTTGATTGGTTGTGTGTCTGAGTGTTTTGAGACTGATTGGTTGTGTGTCTGAGTGTTCTGCGATTGATTGGTTGTGTGTCTGAGTGTTTTGAGACTGATTGGTTGTGTGTCTGAGTGTTCTGCGATTGATTGGTTGTGTGTCTGAGTGTTCTGCGATTGATTGGTTGTGTGTCTGAGTGTTCTGCGATTGATTGGTTGTGTGTCTGCGTGTTCAGCGATTGATTGGTTTTGTGTCTGAGTGTTCTGCGATTGATTGGTTGTGTGTCTGAGTGTTCTGCGATTGATTGGTTGTGTGTCTGAGTGTTCTTCGATTGATTGGTTGTGTGTCTGAGTGTTCTGCGATTGATTGGTTGTGTGTCTGAGTGTTTTGAGACTGATTGGTTGTGTGTCTGAGTGTTCTGCGATTGATTGGTTGTGTGTCTGAGTGTTCTTCGATTGATTGGTTGTGTGTCTGAGTGTTTTGAGACTGATTGGTTGTGTGTCTGAGTGTTCTTCGATTGATTGGTTGTGTGTCTGAGTGTTCTGCGATTGATTGGTTGTGTGTCTGAGTGTTTTGAGACTGATTGGTTGTGTCTGAGTGTTCTGCGATTGATTGGTTGTGTGTCTGAGTGTTCTGCGATTGATTGGTTGTGTGTCTGAGTGTTTTGAGACTGATTGGTTGTGTGTCTGCGTGTTCTTCGTTGCTGATTGGTTGTGTGTCTGAGTGTTCTGCGATTGATTGGTTGTGTCTGAGTGTTCTGTACGTTGATTGGTTGTGTGTCTGAGTGTTCTGCGATTGATTGGTTGTGTGTCTGAGTGTTTTGAGACTGATTGGTTGTGTCTCTGCGTGTTCGTTGATTGGTTGTGTGTCTAGGTGTTCTTCGATTGATTGGTTGTGTCTGAGTGTTCTTCGATTGATTGGTTGTGTGTCTGAGTGTTGCAGGACTGATTGGTTGTGTCTGAGTGTTCTTCGATTGATTGGTTGTGTGTCTGAGTGTTTTGGAACTGTTGATTGGTTGTGTGTCTGCGTGTTTTTTGAGACTGATTGGTTGTGTCTGCGTGTTCTGCGATTGATTGGTTGTGTGTCTGAGTGTTCTTCGATTGATTGGTTGTGTGTCTGAGTGTTCTGCGATTGATTGGTTGTGTCTGAGTGTTCTTTAGGTGATTAGTCGTGTGTCTGGAGTATTTCTTCAGATTGATTGGTTGTGTGTCTGCGTGTTTTGAGACTGATTGGTTGTGTGTCTGCGTGTTCTGCGATTGATTGGTTGTGTGTCTGAGTGTTCTTCGATTGATTGGTTGTGTGTCTGAGTGTTCTGCGATTGATTGGTTGTGTCTGAGTGTTCTGCGATTGATTGGTTGTGTGTCTGAGTGTTTTGAGACTGATTGGTTGTGTGTCTGCGTGTTCTGCGATTGATTGGTTGTGTGTCTGAGTGTTCTTCGATTGATTGGTTGTGTGTCTGAGTGTTCTGCGATTGATTGGTTGTGTGTCTGAGTGTTTTGAGACTGATTGGTTGTGTGTCTGAGTGTTCTTCGATTGATTGGTTGTGTGTCTGAGTGTTCTGCGATTGATTGGTTGTGTCTGAGTGTTTTGAGACTGATTGGTTGTGTGTCTGCGTGTTCTGCGATTGATTGGTTGTGTGTCTGAGTGTTCTTCGATTGATTGGTTGTGTGTCTGAGTGTTCTGCGATTGATTGGTTGTGTCTGCGTGTTCTTCGATTGATTGGTTGTGTCTGAGTGTTCTGCGATTGATTGGTTGTGTGTCTGAGTGTTCTGCGATTGATTGGTTGTGTGTCTGAGTGTTCTTCAGTTGATTCTGGTTTGTGTGCAGTGTTCTTCGATTGATTGGTTGTGTCTGAGTGTTCTGCGATTGATTGGTTGTGTGTCTGAGTGTTCTTCGATTGATTGGTTGTGTCTGAGTGTTCTGCGATTGATTGGTTGTGTGTCTGAGTGTTCTGCGATTGATTGGTTGTGTCTGAGTGTTCTGCGATTGATTGGTTGTGTGTCTGAGTGTTCTTCGATTGATTGGTTGTGTCTGAGTGTTCACGATTGATTGGTTGTGTGTCTGAGTGTTCTGCGATTGATTGGTTGTGTCTGAGTGTTCTGCGATTGATTGGTTGTGTCTGAGTGTTCTGCGATTGATTGGTTGTGTCTGAGTGTTCTTCGATTGATTGGTTGTCACCAGGTGTTCTGCGATTGATTGGTTGTGTGTCTGAGTGTTCTGCGATTGATTGGTTGTGTGTCTGAGTGTTCTTCGATTGATTGGTTGTGTCTGAGTGTTCTGCGATTGATTGGTTGTGTCTGAGTGTTCTGCGTTTAGTTGGTTGTGTGTCTGAGTGTATTTCTTCGTTGGTGCAGTTTTGTCTGGTGTTCTTCGATTGATTGGTTGTGTCTGAGTGTTCTGCGATTGATTGGTTGTGTGTCTGAGTGTTCTTCGATTGATTGGTTGTGTGTCTGAGTGTTCTTCGATTGATTGGTTGTGTCTGAGTGTTCTGCGATTGATTGGTTGTGTGTCTGAGTGTTCTTCGATTGATTGGTTGTGTCTGAGTGTTCTGCGATTGATTGGTTGTGTGTCTGAGTGTTCTGCGATTGATTGGTTGTGTCTGAGTGTTCTGCGATTGATTGGATTTGCCTTCTTGGTGTTCTGCGATTGATTGGTTGTGTCTGAGTGTTCTGCGATTGATTGGTTGTGTGTCTGAGTGTTCTGCGATTGATTGGTTGTGTCTGAGTGTTCTTCGATTGATTGGTTGTGTCTGAGTGTTCTGCGATTGATTGGTTGTGTCTGAGTGTTCTTCGATTGACTGGTTGTGTCTGAGTGTTCTGCAATTGATTGGTTGTGTGTCTGCATGTTCTGCGATTGATTGGTTGTGTGTCTGAGTGTTCTGCGATTGATTGGTTGTGTGTCCTAGGTGTTCTGCGATTGATTGGTGTGGTAATGCGTAACTGTAGTTGATTGGTTGTGTGTCTGAGTGTTCTGCGATTGATTGGTTGTGTGTCTGAGTGTTCTGCGATTGATTGGTTGTGTGTCTGAGTGTTCTGCGATTGATTGGTTGTGTCTGAGTGTTCTTCGATTGATTGGTTGTGTGTCTGAGTGTTCTGCGATTGATTGGTTGTGTGTCTGAGTGTTCTGCGATTGATTGGTTGTGTGTCTGAGTGTTCTGCGATTGATTGGTTGTGTGTCTGAGTGTTTTGAGACTGATTGGTTGTGTGTCTGCGTGTTCTGCGATTGATTGGTTGTGTGTCTGTGTGTTCTGCGATTGATTGGTCGTGTGTCTGAGTGTTCTGAATTCTGATTTGAATTTGTGTCTGCGTGTTCTGCGATTGATTGGTTGTGTGTCTGCGTGTTCTGCGATTGATTGGTCGTGTGTCTGAGTGTTCTGCGATTGATTGGTTGTGTCTGCGTGTTCTGCGATTGATTTGTTGTGTCTGAGTGTTCTGCGATTGATTGGTTGTGTGTCTGAGTGTTCTGCGATTGATTGGTTGTGTGTCTGAGTGTTCTGCGATTGATTGGTTGTGTCTGCGTGTTCTGCGATTGATTGGTTGTGTGTCTGAGTGTTCTGCGATTGATTGGTTGTGTGTCTGAGTGTTCTGCGATTGATTGGTTGTGTGTCTGCGTGTTCTTCGATTGATTGGTTGTGTCTAGGTGTTCACGATTGACTGGTTGTGTGTCTGTGTGTTCTGCGATTGATTGGTTGTGTGTCTGTGTGTTTCTTCAGTGATTGATTGGTTGTGTGTCTGTGTGTTCTGCGATTGATTGGTTGTGTGTCTGTGTGTTCTGCGATTGATTGGTTGTGTCTGTGTGATGCGATTGATTGGTTGTGTGTCTGAGTGTTCTAGATTGATTGGTTGTGTGTCTGAGTGTTCTGTGATTGATTGGTTGTGTGTCTGTGTGTTCTGCGATTGATTGGTTGTGTGTCTGTGTGTTCTGCGATTGATTGGTTGTGTGTCTGAGTGTTCTGCGATTGATTGGTTGTGTGTCTGTGTGTTCTGCGATTGATTGGTTGTGTGTCTGTGTGTTCTGCGATTGACTGGTTGTGTGTCTGTGTGTTCTGCGATTGATTGGTTGTGTCTAGGTGTTGTGCGATTGATTGGTTGTGTGTCACAGGTGTTCTGCGTTGGTTGTGTCTGTGTGTTCTGCGATTGACTGGTTGTGTGTCTGCGTGTTCTGCGATTGATTGGTTGTGTGTCTGAGTGTTCTGCGATTGATTGGTTGTGTGTCTGGTGTTCTGATTAGTTGGTTGTGTGTCTGAGTGTTCTGCCGATTGATTGGTTGTGTGTGTCTGAGTGTTCTGCGATTGGTTGGTTGTGTATCTGGTGTTCTGCGATTGATTGGTTGTGTCTGCGTGTTCTGCGATTGATTTGTTTGTGTCCAGGTGCGATTGATTGGTTGTGTCTGAGTGTTCTGCGATTGGTGGTTGTGTCTGAGTGTTATGGGTTATGAATGTTTGATGATAATAAGCTGAGATTATTTCCCATGGTGGTTTGCTGGTTAGTGTAACCAGTAAGAAATTAGTTTGATTGCTGATGTTTTTACAATTAACATTGTTGTGAAAAAGAAAGATGGTGAGACAGAGACCGACAGAGGTTACAAAGCAAGAGGAGAGAAAGAGAATATGCAAGTGAATAAATTGCACAAGGAAGAGAGAGAGTAAGAAGAAGAGAGGATTGAAGAAAAAGACACATACAGAATGAAAGTCAAACGAAACCAAAGAACAAAAGACACAAACATAGAGAGAGAGAGAGAGAGGGAACCCTCTTCCCCCCCCCCACCCCACCCTCACCCCAGCAAAGGACTAAAATATTCCTCTATCCCATAAGGAGTCATTGCATCTTGCCCATCAGGGAAGGTGTCCTTTGTACTGGCTGATGGACTTGAGAAGCAGCTGCAACCAACTTTTTGGCTCCTGAGGGGTTGTATGCACAGGGGCGGGGGCTGGGGTGGGGGTGATTGTGATAGGGGGAGAGAGTGTGGGCGTGATTAGGGAGAGGGATGTGGGCGTGGTGGGGGATTATTTTTCCCTTCTTTCCTTTCGATTTTTTTTTTTTTTTTTTCCTTAATTTCTTTCGTTGGCATTTCTTCCTTTTTTTCTAATATATGTATATATTCATTAGTATGTTTTTTTTTCTATGTTCTTCTTTTCCGTTCTCTCTCTATCTATCTCTCTCTAACTCTCACTCTCTCTTGTTCTCTCTCGTTCTCTCCCTCTGTCTCCCCCCCCCCCTCTCTCTCTCTATCTATCTATCTATCTATCTCTCATTCTCATTGTCTCTCTGTCTCTCTCTCTCTCGTGCTCTCTCTCCCTCTCTCCCTCTCTCTCTCTCTCTCTCTCTCTCTCTCTCTCTCTCTCTCCCTCCTGTCTCCTCTCTCTTTATATATATATGCTGTATATACCATATATATATATATATATATATATATATATATATATATATATACATATATATATCATATATATATATATATATATATATATATATATATATATATATATATATATATATACATATATATATATATCATATATTGATATATATACATATGTATATATATATTAACATACATTAATTCATCTCTATATTTCTCCCTATCCCTTTATAAAGCCCGTGAGGACAAAGAATCAGATGAGAAAGGCAAAAGCTTCGTAAATTCTCAAAATTTATAATATTTGTTGAACGATTATATGAAAATCGGGAAGACATTCTTGCACATGAGCAGAGAGAGAGAGGGGGGGGGGAATCAAAATGAAAACAGAGACAAATAGAGAAAGAAACATGGAAATAGACAGAGAGAGATAGAGAGAAAGAGAAAGAGAGAGATTAAGAGAGAGAGAGAGAGAGGGAGGGAGAGAGAGAGAAAGAGAGAGAGGGAGGGAGGAAGAGAGATCAAAATGAAAACAGAGACATGGAAATAGACAGAGAGAGACAGAGAGAAAGAGAAAGAGAGAGATTAAGAGAGAGAGAGAGATAGAGAGAGAGTGAGAGAGAGCGATAGAGAGAAAAAGGAGAGAGAGAGAGAGGGAGGGAGAAAGAGAGAGAGGGAGGGAGGGAGAAAGAGAGAGAGGGAGGGAGGGAGAAAGAGAGATCAAAATGAGAACAGAGACGAATAGAGAAAGAAACATGGAAATAGACAGAGAAAGATAGAGAGAAAGAGAAAGAGAGAGATTAAGAGTGAGAGAG
>BOPN01002474.1:27500-35000 GCA_017312705.2 Penaeus japonicus
TGACTCTCAACACCTGCACAGATTCGACCATCGAAATCCAGTCCCTGTAACCCTTTCCCTGCGGATTAGAGCCTAATCTTTTGGTCACATTTGACTGGGGAAAAAGGTAAAAGTTCTGCCCACGCCCGTTGGCTATGGGACAAGGAGGGATTGGCAGGATCCTGAAGCAGCTTTGGGCGTAAACAGATTAGCTGGGATACTATTCTTATCACATGTGCTTGTGTGGTATAAAGAGGTCTTTGATTTAGTTCCTTTGATGGTGTTTTTCTTATCGTAGTCGCGAGCGTTTCCAAAAAAAATGGCTTTGGTCGTGTTTTCTGTTCTTAGACGGTGGTAAGTGCATCAAGTTTTCGTTTTATTATTTGTTTCTATATCATATATTTACGTTTTCTGTTTCCGAGGACGATGGTTTGGCCTAACGGACCCTTTGAATGCATTACTAATGTTGGTATTCTAACGGAAGGCATTTAAATCTATTATATAACGATAGATAGAACTCCTCTCTTTTAGTCCTTTTTGCGATTAAACTTTTCTCATCATATATAATTTTTACCTTTCCATGTACATAATATTGTTATTATAAGTAGTATCTTAGGAAAAGTCTTGAATCTATCTTTAAATTGAGAATATTATTACGACGGGAAACTATGTAGTATGAGAAAGCTTTTGATATTTTTATATTTATTTAATTCTTACCACAGACGTGGCTGCTGAATAAAGAAGCCTTTTAATTTGTTTTATATTCTCATTCCTGGTGTTGTTATTGTATTAAAACCTCGAATTCTGAATTTTATGTGTGTATTCTCATTAGCGATCCCTTTTTAATCTGTTTCTGATTTAATGTTAATATTATTTTTACCGTGAGTAACAGCTCTGTATATAGGTACCTTTAACTGTGTTCTTGTTAACATTGTTGTTGTCATAGACGTTCCTATATTTACATTATTTGACATTTCATCCTTATATTTGTTCATTGAATTATTATGTCGCTGTTATAATTGTTGTTATTACTGATTGTTATAATCATAAAAATGTCATAAAGTTTTCCATAAGTTTGTCAATAATGTAAATGCAGTGGGCATGTGTTGCTAATTGCGAGAGTAGACTTTTGCCGACACCGAATATTGTCATTGTTTTTATTAATTAGAATAGCAAAGTTAACAAGATAAAAAAATATATATTTTTGTTGTTATCATAGTTACAATTAGTATGAATAATATAATTTTTTACAGTATCAATATCATACCATTTTTTATCATAAATAAGCATTAGAACAATCAGACACATCAGCGTGATAATTCAATTTTTATTATATCTAAATATAGCAAATAAACTATTCTGATACTATTATGATCCGCAATAATGACAACCAAGTCCCTGACCTTAAAGGAGGAAGAAATATGCCGAGAAATGCCATTCCCTCTTTACAAAGGTCAGGTCATGACCTCAGTAGCAGGTCACAAGCTTTAGTTTTGTAACAACCGGCCTTCGTAGTGGACGCGTGTGTCTCCCTTGCTGTATAATGTAAAGGAGAAGAACTGTTATGTGTGAATTTATTTAACGTATAAAACTCTACAGTGTGATAGATCACTTCCGTGTAAGTATTACAAATTCGACATTTTTCAAGTTTAAGTTTTTACTGTATATGATTTCGCTACGAACATACCATGCTAACTTCAATGTTTACCTAATATTCAGCTCTTTTTTTCAATAATATCACCCTAAATTGCAATGCAGAAAACGACCCATGCAACGTTTTGTTATAACTACCGTTTCACAAAATAAGCTGTAATGATAGAGCCATGCGTCCGCCCAGATTGCTGTGGTCGTTTTAAATGGTTCTTTGCTATTTTTATTTTCGTTTTTTTTCCAAGTGTACTATGAATAGTATAACAATTTATATATGCTGATGTGAATGGCGATAAAATCTGTTTTTTTTTATTGTTGTTTTGATTACTATTGTTATTACGGTTATGATTGTTATGGTTATTATTAGTTATTATGATTGTTATGGTTATTATTAGTTATTATGATTGTTATGGTTATTATTAGTTATTATGATTGTTATGGTTATTATTAGTTATTATGATTGTTATGGTTATTATTAGTTATTATGATTGTTATGGTTATTATTAGTTATTATGATTGTTATGGTTATTATTAGTTATTATGATTGTTATTGTTATTATTAGTTATTATGATTGTTATTCCGATTATTATTATTGTTAATATTAATATTATTATTGTTATTGTTATAATTTTTATTACCATCATCACTATCATCATCATCCCCCGTCATTTGTATCACTGTTATCATAATCCTTATTTTGAATATCATTGTTTTCATCAGTATTATTTAATTCTTGATATTACTGGTTATCATTTCATTTTGAATAACATTGTCATTACCTTAGCATTATTATTAATATATATATATGTAGATAGATATACATATGTATATATAGTTATTGAAAATATGCAATTATATACACATTTAGTTATACTGCAAAACACCTCAGTTCCATCTCCGTTAACTAATAACATTATACCAATTCATGTTCAGAAATATTCAAAATTATGAATAGATTCCAAGAGTTATTAGTGTGATGACGCTAAATAAGAATCACCATAATTTTGCATGTGAGTGTTGTACTAGTCACGTCTTCACAGTCCCGAGTGTCTGGTTATTTTATTAGCATAGACACGCGCATAAAACAGGCAGTTATATTATGTACACTCATAGATGTACTTGTACATGCAAACGCTCACAAATGTACTAGCACTTACAAACACGTGTAAATACACGTACACACAAAAAAATCAAATGCATAAATACACACATGCACAACTGCATATGCACACACACACACACACAAACAAACGGGTGAATACACACACACAAACAAACGGGTGAATACACACACACACAAACAAACGCGAGAATACACGCACACACACACGTTTACACGAGTACATATAAACTCACATATATGCACACGCACAAGCAAACCGACACACACACACACACTTGGGAAACTACATTTAGTAATATTCTGAATATTTGTCTAGATTCAGAAATTTATTGTTTCATATATAATTCTTGTTCAGTGTTACACGACCCTTGCGTAGCGTCGTACCTGACACAGGTGAATTTATGACAGGCAGATGTGTTTGAAGCGAAATTAATTAGAAAAGTGTTCTAGAGGAATTATAATGACGACGGTGATGATTATAGATGCATATACAAGGACAATGCTGATAGTAATGAGATGGTGATTATGATAATGGTGATAACGATGATAATTATGCTAACCAATATAATACAAGCAATGATAGTAACAATGACAATGATGAAAATTGGCATTAATCATGAAAACCATAAATGATAATGATGATATATAAGGATAATCATAATGATTATAATGCTAATAACAACAATAAAAAACTAACACCACTAGCATCACCACAAACGAATAAAAAAATATATAAACGAACAAGAATCAATTCCCTTTTCTTCACCCTCGAATATTAAAAAAAAAACAAATGTGACTCATTTTCAAACTCCCCCCCTCCCCCCTCCCGCCCCCGCATTCCTCCGCGTCACGTCACCTTCATGTCTCCCGTGTTCTCGCATTTCCCCAATTTCTTTCTTGTGTTGTTCTTGTCGTCAGATGTTCTCGCGAGGGGAGCCGAAGAGGAGGAGGAGGAGGAGGAGGAAGAGACACTTTCCCCTCATTTGCGGGTGGTATTTGCTGGCTGTGTGTTTGGGGTCGTCTTTATTCCTCATTAAGATGTGAGGGTGTTTTCCTTGGCTTGTGGTGCTGAGGGGGGTTGGGGGAGGGGGGTTGTCTTGTGTTTTGGGGTCCTTTTTGTCTTCTCTTCCTGTTTTTTGTCTTTTGTATTTGTCGACGTCCATTTCTTCTTCTTTTGCCTTTCTTCTTTTTTCTTCTTTTTCTTCTTCATTCTTTCTTCTTTTGCTTTTCCTTCCTCCATCTTCTTCTATACCTTTTCCCCTTCTCTTTCTCCGTCCCTCCCTCTCCTCCACCACCCATCACCTCACCCTCCACTACCTCCTCCACCTTCTCCATCACCGGTTCTCTGTCCCTCATCCTTCTCCACTAACTCCACCTCCTCCACCTCCTCCACCATTTTCTCCACCAACTCCTTTACTTTCTCCTCGTCCATCTCCTCCACCTACTCGTCCACCACCACCTCCTCCATCACCAGCTCCTCCATCACCACCTCCTCCACCACCACTTCCTCCATCACCACCTCCTCCCCCACCACCTCCTCCATCACCACCTCCTTCATCACCAGCTCCTCCACTACCACCTCCACCACCACCACCTCGTCCACCACCACCTCCTCCATCACCACCTCCTTCATCACCAGCTCCTCCACTACCACCTCCACCACCACCACCTCGTCCACCACCACCTCCTCCATCACCACCTCCTTCATCACCAGCTCCTCCACTACCACCTCCACCACCACCACCTCGTCCACCACCACCTCCTCCATCACCACCTCCTCCACCACCACCTCCTCCACCACCACCTCCTTCATCACCAGCTCCTCCACTACCACCTCCACCACCACCACCTCGTCCACCACCACCTCCTCCATCACCACCTCCTCCACCACCACTTCCTCCATCACCACCTCCTCCACCACCACCTCCTCCATCACCACCTCCTTCATCACCACCTCCACCACCACCACCTCGTCCACCACCACCTCCTCCACCCCCATTTCCACCACCACCTCCTCCACCACCACCTCCTCCATCACCACCTCCTCCACCACCACTTCCTCCACCACCACCTCCTTCATCACCAGCTCCTCCACTACCACCTCCACCACCACCACCTCGTCCACCACCACCTCCTCCACCCCCATTTCCACCACCACCTCTTCCACTTCTGAATCAACTTCTAATAGCGTTGCCTCGCATGAAAGGTCTGCTGTGAGATTTCATGACATGATTTCAGTTTGTTTACCTTTGGCAGGGTTCAGCCCATGGATAATAGTGTGTCATTATGGCTGTTTTTCCTTTGGGCTTCAAAGGGATTTTCTCCTTGTGTGTTTTGATCTTTGGTTTTCGTTTGTTTCTTGTTTCTCTTTGTTGGTATGTGCGTCCTATTTTGTTTTTGTGTTTTTGTATTTTCTGTCTATCTTATTCGTTTCTCTCTCTCCTTGTCTCTCTTTCTTTCTCTCACTCACTCTATGTCTCTCTCTCTTTCTCTCTCTCTCTCTCTCTCTCTCTCTCTCTCTCTCTCTCTCTCACTTAAATTTCCTGCATTCTCTTTTTCTATCTCAAATTTTCTCCCTGCATATTTTCACACACACTCACACACAAACACACACACACACACACACACACATACATACATACATACATATATATATATATATATATATATATATATATATATATATATATATATATATATATATATATACACTTATGTGTGTGTTTATGTGTATATGAAAATATGCAGGAAAATATGTTTATACGTATATATATATATATATATATATATATATATATATATATATATATATATATATATATATATAAAAGTATGTATATATATATATATATATATATATATATATATATATATATATATATATATTATATATATATATATGTATATATATATATATATATATATATATATATATATATATATATAAATATATATATATATATATATATATACGTATATATATATATATATATATATATATATATATATATATATGTATGTATGTATGCATGTATGTATGTATGTATGTATGTATATATACATATATATCTGTGTGTGTGTGCGTGTGTGTGTGTGTATGTGTGTATGCACGCATGTATACATGTATGTACCATAAATTCACAACTATTTTAGTACATGACCTCCAACATATAGCACATGTGTCCTCCCTCGCATTTCCTACTGACATTAATGAATCAATCGCCACCACCATTCATTCATCTGTAGTTTCTCATTCCCTGACGTCAACTTTTTCTCTCTTTCTCTTTCCACAGCTTTAAAAATAACATTAGTCAACACCATACATACAGAATCGCTAGACGGCTCTAGAGAACGCGCGTGACAATGCTTTCTGTTTATAGCTACGGCATATTTCTGAGTTAAGTAACGTTAGACTTACAGAGTGAGTCATACTTCTCCGCTTTAAGGACTGTCTATAGAATTAATGTGTTCATCATTATTCGTTTTATTGATCGTTTTTTTTTTTTTATGAAGGGTATTCCTGGCAAGGTGCAAAGGCTTAGTCAAAATCTTTCTTTGGAAATGCTGTTACATCGGCTTAAAAAGAGAGGGAAGTTTCTGGTAAAATTTAATGGCGATCATTTGAGAATGTTGGTTAAGTCATGTAGCTTTTAATATCCCTTGCACAATATCCCCTTTTTGTCTAGAAGGAAATACCTGTTACCCTTTTTTTATTGTGTGTACCCTTTTTAAATATCTTTTGAAGGTCGCTCATCCTTGAAGTTATTACTGTGGAAAGTGGAAATTTCAGAATGTGAAGGGACAGGCATATACGAGATTAGATAAACAGATATTATTAATGATGATGATGATGGTGATACGGATAATGAGGATGATCATATTATTGATAATAATGCTGATAATGAAAGTGGCAAAACAGGGATGACGATTATAGAAATGAGGATAGTAATGATAAAATGAGGATAATGATAATGATATTCATAAAATAATAATAAGAGTAATGACGATGATGATAATGATAATAATGATATTCATGAAATAATAATAAGAGTAACGGAGATGGTGATAATGATAATAATGATATTCATAAAATAATAATAAGAGTAATGACGATGATGATAATGATAATAATGATATTCATAAAATAATAATAAGAATAATGACGATGGTGATAAGGATAACAACGAAACTGACGATGATGATAAGAACAGTAGCAGTAACAGTACCAGTAATAATAATGACAATAAGAAGAAAAATGATAATCATTATAGTACCTACCACAGCTACTGTTACTACTACTAATAGCGTTACTAATAGGCATCACCACAGCTAATAGGATCAGTCGAAACGGCGATCCAAGGCAAATTATTATTCATACTCAGAATCTGTCCTAATGAGAAAATCCCAGCGATCAGCGAACTCCTCTCTTGGTGAGTTCCCCAGAGCCGTGGCACCTGGCACTCTGTCACCATCGAGCCTTCGTGGCACCGTTGTGAGCACGTTGGCACTAGTTATGCCCCTCCCCCCCACACAACTTTAAGCCCTCCCCCTCATCCTCATCCTCCCCCCTCTCCTCCTCCTCCTCCTCCTGCTACTACCCCTCCCTCCCTCCCTCCTCCTCCAGCTTTTCTTTGCCCTCTCTCCTCCCCCCTCTCGTTTTCCTTCTTTCTCTCCCCATCCTTCTCCTTATCTCCCATCTTCTTTCTCCTTTTTTCCCTCCTTTCTTCTCTCCCTTCCCCATCTTTTA
>BOPN01002474.1:40000-42500 GCA_017312705.2 Penaeus japonicus
CCGTCCTTTGGTGAAGCAAGGAAGCTCATTATGCAGCCGCTAAAGGGCTTTGATTGATAAACCAACAAGTTTTTTTTTTTACTTTTTTTTTCTTTACCCCTATCTGTTCTCTCTCTCTCTCTCTCTCTCTCTCTCTCTCTCTCTCTCTCTCTCTCTCTCTCTCTCTCTCTCTCTCTCTCTCTCTCTCTCTCTCTCTCTCTCTCTCTCTCTCTCTCTCTCTCTCTCTCTCTCTCTCTCTCTCTCTCTCTTACTCTCTCTCTCTCTCTCTCTCTCTCTCTCTCTCTCTCTCTCTCTCTCTCTCTCTCTCT
This sequence comes from Penaeus japonicus, assembly GCA_017312705.2. NCBI lineage: Eukaryota > Metazoa > Arthropoda > Malacostraca > Decapoda > Penaeidae > Penaeus > Penaeus japonicus. Next base: position 40,309 of record BOPN01002474.1, read on the forward strand.
CTCTCTCTCTCTCTCTCTCTCTCTCTCTCTCTCTCTATCTCTCACTCTCTCTCTCTCTCTCTCTCTCTCTCTCTCTCTCTCTCTCTCTCTCTCTCTCTCTCTCTCTCTCTCTCTCTCTCTCTCTCTCTCTCTCTCTCTCTCTCTCTCTCTCTCTCTCTCTCTCTCTCTCTCTCTCTCTCTCTCTCTCTCTCTCTCTCTCTCTGTCTCTCTCTCTCTCTCTCTCTCTCTCTCTCTCTCTCTCTCTCTTTCTCTCTCTCTCTTTCTATCTATCTATCTCTCACTCTCTCTCTCTCTTTCTCTCTCTCTCTCTCTCTCTCTCTCTCTCTCTCTCTCTCTCTCTCTCTCTCTCTCTCTCTCTCTCTCTCTCTCTCTCTCTCTCTCTCTCTCTCTCTCTCTCCGACACGAATAGAATGTAGAGAAGCCTGAAGAGGAAGAGAAAAAAAATAATAGGACAGAGAAGAGAGGGAAAGGAAAGGAGAAAAAAAAAGATAAAAGGAGGAGAGGGGGGAGGAAAGAATGACAAGAGGGAGATAAGGAGGGGAAGGAGATGAAGGAGGGAAAAAAGGATTAAAAGAACGGATAAGATAGGGGAAATGAGGGGAGGAAGAGGAATCACAGATAAGACCAATCGCCTCATTAAAGGGGAAAGGGGAGTAAAGGAGGGAGTGAAGAGGGGAAGGAGGGAGTATGCGGGAAAAAAAGGCAAGGAGTGGCGAGGTAGTGCGAGGGAGGGAGAGAGTAAAAGGGAGATGGGAAAAAAGGAATATGGGGGAGGGAGGGAGGATGCGTTAGGGGCAATAAATGAGGGAGGGAGGGAGGGAGGATGCATTAGGGGCAATAAAGGAGGGAGGGAGGGAGGGGCAATAAAAGAGGGAATGAAGAGGGGAAGGAATGAGTGTGAGTGAGGGAGGGGAGCGAGTAAAGGGGTGCTGGAAAAAAAAGGAAAATGAGGGAGAGGGAAAAGGGTGGAGAGTGTGAAAGAGAGAAAAAAAAACAAAAGGAGTGAAGAGGGAAGGATTGAAGGGAGATGGAAAAAGGATTAAGAGGGAAAGAGGAAGGGGAAGGAGGGGGGAGGGCGGGGGTTAAGGGGAAAGGGGGAAAGGAAAAGGAGAGGAATAGGAAGGAATAAGGGAGGGAGTGATAAGAGACAGATGAAGAGAGGAAGGGAAGGGGTTGAGGAAATGGAGGGAGGGAGGTTGATTAAGGAAGGGCGAGAGGGGAAGGGATTGAGGATTTGAGGGAAGGAAGACAAGAAGTTGAGTAGGGGAGAGATAGAAGAAAGGATTAGAGGATGAAAGGGAGGGAATAAGGAAAGAAGGAGAGTAGCGGGAGGTGGCGGAGGAAGGGGAAGGAAGGAGAGGGGAGAGGGGAGAGGGGAGGGGGAGGAAAAAGAAAGAATAACTAGGATTATCTATTGGTATTCTTCCGTAAATTATCTATCAGTATCTATATCTACTACGTCGGCGTTGATCTGACCTAACTCTCAAAAATCGGACATGGATATCGAAAACCGAACTACTCATCTTGCATAATCATTCATCCTCACTCATAATCTTTGTAACATGCATCATTATACACCCTATAAAAAAGAAAAAGAAGAAGAAAGACAAGAAGAAGTAGTAGAAGAAGAAGAAAAATGAACACTTCTTTCGAACTGTATTTAGCCCTATAAAAACGAAGAAGAAGAAAAACAAACAAGAGAAGAAGGAAGAGAAGAAACAGAAGAAGGAATATAAGATAAAGAAGAAGAAGAAAAAAAAGAAAACATTAACATTTAACGTTAGACGCTACAGATGACGTTATGTGACTTCTACGGTATGTTAAGATTCCGTTACATCCTACGCTAATTTTGTACTAAATGCTAAATGTTAATCGTATGGTTTAACGTATGGTTTCAAATACCACACTTACGTTAAGCGTTATGCCGGGCGTTCCGACGTGACGTGAGAATGACATTAATCGTAAAGAAAGAAAAAAAGGAAAAAGGAAAAAAACAAAACAATAAGGAGAATGAGGGGAAGGGGGGCGGAGGGGGCTAGGAGGGAGGGAGACGACCAAAGGGGAGAGACAGGAGGAATGAGAGGGTAGGGGGACGGGGAAAAGGGGGAGGGGGAGAAGGTCATAGGGGAAGAGGGGGTAGAGGGGAAGGAAAGGGGGGGGAGGGGGGAGTTCTCGTGCTATCCAATAGTCTT
>BOPN01002474.1:47500-50000 GCA_017312705.2 Penaeus japonicus
ATCAATCACTTTGATACATGACAATACATTTTGATACATTTTCGAACATCCCTATAGAATCAAATAAATTTCTGACGCATTTTGTATCATTCTAATAAACGCATTATAACACAGTTGTCAGTTGTACCAACAAAACGTAACACGATGTGTTTTTGGGCGTCAGGGTGATGAAATGTGTTATAATGTGTTATACTGAACAAAGCTCATTGCGGCAAATTTTGAAAAAGGTTTGACTAATAATCACATCTCATCCATATATTTTACATGTGTTACAACGTGCAAGATTGAAAAGAAATGTATTACAACATGGCTACAATTTTCAAAGTGATCGATAATTGAAAAGCGCCATTATGTATCAGAATAATTGAAAAAAGGTGATCAAAATTGTTTTAGAATCTGACAAAACATATCATAAGGATTGAAAATCTTTTTGAAAACGAGACAGGTCGTATTAAGAAAAATGTCGATTAAGCATTTAAGAATCAGTCAATGTCAATATGAAGCGTGTACGAGTATGTCACATTCAAGTATAGTCTATTACAGCCAGTAATCTTAAGTCATTGAGCGTAAATGATATATCTAGAAAATGAGGTCATTTGCATATCCGCGTTCTGAAGTGACACCGGCAGGATTTTTAAAATCTGTTTTGTTTCTTTTTATTTTATGCATCATTATAAACTCTCTCTCTCTCTCTCTCTCTCTCTCTCTCTCTCTCTCTCTCTCTCTCTCTCTCTCTCTCTCTCTCTCTCTCTCTCTATTTCTCTCTCTCTCTTTCTCTTACTCTCTTTCTCTTTATCTATATTCTCTTATCTATATTGTTGGCTGTATGTCTGTATGCCTGCCTGTCTATTCTTCCCTCTTCTTCCCTTATTCTCTTCCTCTCCCACTCTCTATCTATCTCTCTATTTCTCTCTCTCTCTCTCTCTCTCTCTCTCTCTCTCTCTCCTCTCTTTCTCTCACTTTACCCCCCAGATTATTTTTAACGAAATATTTAAAAAAAAAGAAAAAATACCCCTCCACATTCCTCCACCAAAAAGGAAGTTTGTCTTAGTCTCCGCTCGAAATGTCATGCTACATTCATTAACTGCGGTGTTATTTTAATTTGGAAAAAAACGTAATTCTTGTTTTGGTCCAGCGGTCTCTGAGTGAAGCTTCATGATAAAGATTGACAGTATTTTTTTCCTTTTTGTTTTCTTTTTCGTTTTAACAGGTGGGGTGGGGGTAAGGTTCTTTTGTATTTTGTATTTTTGTTGTTTTACAGCTATATTTATTTGTTTTTGTTTTATCCTTATTACCTTTATTGTTGTGATTGTATTATAATTGTCAACATTGTCTCTATCAGTAACATTCTCCCTGTGGTTATCATTACCATTATGATAACCGTAATTACTATCGCTATCATAAGTATCATCACCGTTATCATCATCACCACAATTACGATCATCATCACCACAATCACCATCATCATCTTCACATCATCATCATCATCATCATCATCATCATCATCATCATCTTCACATCATCATCATCATCATCATCATCATCATCATCATCATCATCTTCACATCATCATCATCGGCCTGGCTAGGGGGACACTGTGTACTGCCTTTCAGAGGGGAGACAGAGACTCGGATGATGTAAGGAGAAACACCAATATGTTTTCTTGCATGAAATTTGTTTGTATGTACATAAACTGCTGGGGGACGAATGAGAGAGAGAGAGAGAGAGAGAGAGAGAGAGAGAGAGAGAGAGAGAGAGAGAGAGAGAGAGAGAGAGAGAGAGAGAGAGAAAGAGAGAAAGAAAGAAAAATATATAGAAAGAGAGAAAGGAAGAAAAAAAAGAAAGAAAGAGGGAAAGAAAGAAAGAAAGAAAAAGAAAGAAAAAGAGAAAGAAAGAAACAAACAAAAAGAGATAGGAAGAGATAGAAAGAGAGAGAGAGTCACGTAGCGCAAACCGTACCCGCGCCAACAGGTATTTTTATTGCAAGTGATATACTTACCTGTAAATATATCTTTTTCGTTTATGATGGCGCGAGTGTTGAAAAGTCGTATAAACTTTTTCCTCTGACTTGTAGACGTGTGGTGATATACTGGTGAAAAGAGGTGATGTATTTTTCTTCGTCTTCTTCTTCTTTCGTTCTGTTCTTCTTTCTTTTTTTTCTCGTTTCTTCATCCTCTTTCTCTTTTCCTCCTCTTCCTTTTCTTCTTCCTCTTCTATCTCTTCTTTCTCTTCTTTCTTTTCATTCTCATCTATCTTATCTTCCTCTTATTACTCTCCTTATCCTCTTCCTTTTCTTATTTTTCTTCTTCTTTTTCTACCTCCTCCTCCTAATCTTCTTCTTCCTCATCATCTTCCTGCTCCTCTACCTCTTTCGTCTTATTTTCCTCGTTGTCGAAAATTCATAGAAAAAAACACTTTATATTTTGATCTCAACGATAAAAATAAACACATTCATATTGATATTGATTGAGTATCTTTTAAGGAACACAAACAAGACACA
>BOPN01002474.1:62500-70000 GCA_017312705.2 Penaeus japonicus
TCATAATAATTTAATGTTATGATTAGCATTATTACTATTGATGTTCGATAGTGTCAGTGTTAGTGTTATTACCATCATCAGAGAGAGAGAGAGAGAGAAAAGAAAGATGTGTGTATATATATAGATAGATAGATAGATAGATAGATAGATAGATAGATAGAGAGAGAGAGAGAGAGAGAAATAGAAAGAGAAAATATATATATATAGAGAGAGAAAGAGAGAGAGAGAAGGAGAAACGGAGAGAGAAAATGAGATAGAGACAGAGAGATATATATATATATATATATATATATATGTATATATATATATATATATATATATATATATATATATATACATATATATATATATACATATATATATATATATATATATATATATATATATATATATATATATATATATATATATATATATATATATATATATATATATAGTTTGAGAGAGAGAGAGAGAAAGAGAGGGTGGTAAAAGAGACGGAAAATAAAAGAAACGAAAAAGAGTAAGACCCAAGGGAAAATGTACAATATATAGAACTCAAGGACATTAAACTCCCATGTTACCATCACAAGAACGAAAGCATGTTAATAAGACAAGAACTGTTCACAGAGAGAGAGTTATATGGGGAACAAATAACATGTTGGCGATAACATGAAGGTACGAAAGCCGGGAGTAACAGTTACAGTTACAAATATTTCTCAAGATTATCTTGGTGATCTCTTTCTTGCTCTCTATCTCTCTTTCTATTTCTCTCTCTCTCTTTCTCTCTCTCTCTCTCTCTCTCTCTCTCTCTCTCTCTCTCTCTCTCTCTCTCTCTCTCTCTCTCTCTCTCTCTCTCTCTCTCTCTCTCTCTCTCTCTCTCTCTCTCTCTCTCTCTCTCTCTCTCTCTCTATCTCCCTCTCTCTCCCTCATTCTCTTTCTTTCTCTCTCTCTACATATCTATATATCATCCCTTCTTACATTCTCTTTCCTTTCCTCATCATGTTGCTCTCCTTTGTCCTCCTCCTCCTGTTAATTCTTGTCCACCTCCTTCCATTCCGCTCCCTTTCCCCCTCCTCCAGCCTCCCGCCCTCTTACTCTCCCCTCCCCCCCCCTCCCCTTTGCCTTTTGGTCATCCTCCTCCTTCTCATCATCATCCTTATCCTCCTTACCCTCCTCCTCCTCTTCTTTTCCCCATACCACCCTCCCCTCACCCTTTCTCCCTCTTCTCCTCCTCCTCTTTCAACACCACCCTCCCCCCTCCCCCTCTTCTTCCTCCCCATTCTCCTATTCCCACACCATCATCCTTATCCTCCTTACCCTCCTCCTCCTCTTCTTTTCCCCATACCACCCTCCCCTCCCCCTTTCTCCCTCTTCTCCTCCTCCTCTTTCAACACCACCCTCCCCCCTCCCCCTCTTCTTCCTCCCCATTCTCCTCTTCCCCCTCCCCCTCCCTCTCCTCCCCATCCTCCTATTCCCACACCGTCTTCCCCCCTCCCTCTCCTCCTCCTCCTCCTCCTCCTCCTCCTCTTTCCACACCACCCTCCACCCTCCCCCCTCCCCCCTCCCTCTCCCTCCTCCTCCTCCTCCTATTCCCATACCATCCTCCACCCTAACTCTCCTCCTCTTCCTCCTCCTCTTCCACCTCCCTCTCCTCCTCCTCCCCCACTGCATCTCCACCTCCGCAACCCCCCTCCTCCCCCTCCCTCCTTTCTTTAGCCCGAGAATCATATTTGTTCCCTTCGCTTCTCGTATCCTTCCTCAAACACCGGGAAATCTTAGTGTCTACAAAGGATAGAGGTTCCTTCATGGCTTAAAAATGATGGGGTATTATTTTGCATCTATTGGGAAGACAGAAGAGGAATTAGAAGAGGAGGGAGGAGGAGGAGGAGGAGGAGGAGGAGGAGGAGGAGGAGGAAGGAGGAGGAGGAGGAGGGTGTGGAGGGAGAAGAGGTAGAGGAGGAGGAGGAGGAGGAGGGTGTGGAGGGAGAAGTGGTAGAGGAGGAGGAGGAGGAGGAGGGTGTGGAGGGAGAGGAGGTAGAGGAGGAGGAGGAGGAGGAGGAGGAGGAAGAAGAAGAAGAAGAAGAAGGTGGGGAGGGAGAGGAGGTAGAGGAGGAGGAGGAGGAGGAAGAAGAAGAAGAAGAGGGTGGGGAGGGAGAGGAGGTAGAGAAGGAGGAAAAGGAGAGTGTGGAGGGAACGGAGATAAAGGAAGAAAGGGAGGAGGATGGGAAAGAAGGAGAAGAAGAAGATAATAAGGAGGAAGAAGGAGAAAAAGAAGTAGAAGAAGAAAAGTTGTAATCATATTCAATATCTTTTACTTCGTTGTTGTTTCTTTGTTTCTGTTTTTATTCTATATCAATTCCTTGATCGACTATCTCTTTCATTACGTTGACATTTATTTGTGTGTTTTTTCTCTCTGTTTCTCTTTTTCTAGTTCTCTCTCTCTCTCTGTCTCTCTCTCTTTTTCCTTCTCTCTCTCTCTCTTTCTCTCCCTCTCTCTCTACATCTTTCATTGTCTTTATTTCTCTCTCTCTCTCTCTCTCTCTCTCTCTCTCTCTCTCTCTCTCTCTCTCTCTCTCTCTCTCTCTCTCTCTCTCTCTCTCTCCCTCTCTTTATCTCTCTCTAATTCTCTTTCTCTCTCTCTCTCTCTATCTATCTATCTATCTATCTATCTATCTATCTCTCCCTCCCTCTCTTTATCTCTCTCTCTCTCTCTCTCTCCCTCCCTTTCTTTCTCTCTCTCCCTCTCTCTCTCTCTCTCTCTTTCTCTCTCTCTCTCTCTCTCTCTCTCTCTCTCTCTCTCTCTCTCTCTCTCTCTCTCTCTCTCTCTCTCTCTCTCTCTCTCTCTCTCTCTCTCTCTCTCTCTCTCTCTCTCTCTCTCTCTCTCTCTCTCTCTCTCTCTCCCTCCCTCTCTTTATCTCTCTCTAATTCTCTTTCTCTCTCTCTCTCTCTATCTATCTATCTATCTATCTATCTATCTATCTCTCCCTCCCTCTCTCTATCTCTCTCTCTCTCTCTCTCTCTCTCTCTCTCTCTCTCTCTCTCTCTCTCTCTCTCTCTCTCTCTCTCTCTCTCTCTCTCTCTCTCTCTCTCTCTCTCTCTCTCTCTCTCTCTCTCTCTCTCTCTCTCTCTTTCTCTTTATCTCTCTCTCTCTTTCTCCCTCCCTCTCTCTATCTATCTATCTATCTCTATCTCTATCTCTCTCTCTCTCTCTCTCTCTCTCTCTCTCTCTCTCTGACGGGGAGAGAGAGAGAGGGAGAGAGAGAACGAGACACATTGACAGAGAAAACGAGGTACAGGGCGGTAGAAAAAAGACATCTAAAAAATAAAAGCGAAAGAGGGAACATAACAACAATGATAAAAAGTCAAAGGTGACAGAATAATGGATGTACTTCATTTAGCCTTCGTGTCACGCTGGGAATGACACGAAGATAAACAAGGCATGGGACTTTTTTTTTAGCTTCTATCGCGCAGCTGGCAACATCTGGCCATCGGTACAAGTACTTTTCTTGTCTTCAGCTCAGCATATTATTATCTTTATCATTATCATTTCTTTTTCTTCGTCTCCTTTTTTTTGCTGATGTCATCGTCTTCGTCTTATCCTTTTCCTCCTCCTTATTCTTACAATACGAATAAGTGTCAATAATTTGTTAAGGATAAAATAAATAGTTGTAATTTCGTTATTATTGATAGATAAATCTAGTGGATAGATTAATGTAGGAGAGAAAGAAAGAGCAGGAGAGAAAAAAAAGAGAAAGAGAGAAAGAAAAAGAAAGAGAAAGTACCATTATTTTACCGCCAATTCATTGGATGCAGCGGCGCCCAATATATATTCCTAGACTGAAAACTTGCCGTATCGTCTGTCCCGTGAAGGAGTATATTTGCTAGTAACTTTTCATGCCTGTAGAGACACCTTTCCTTTGCGTGCGTGCTTTGAACAAGGGTAAGGGGAGGGAGGGAGAGGAAGGGAGGAAGTGCGAGAGAGAGTCAGAGATAGAAAGAGGGGGAGAGAGCGAGTTTAATGAGGAGAGGGTGTGTCGGCACTGTTTCCAAACACGAAAACATGGTCATAGAGTGAAAGAGAAGAGAGGAAAAGAGAGGATTAGGGAAACAAAAACAGGCTGACTGACAGGTAGACACCTTCACCCCCACCCCCTCTTCCCCCCCAAACACACACACACAATTCCAAAATCATAGGAAATTTACAACATTCCTCAACCCTTACGGACTTACCCCCACCCCACTCCCCACCAAAAAAAAAGAAGAAAAAAACCGTGACGCCATCCTACCAAAGAGAAGAAAAAAAAACAATCAATTTAATCTCTCCAGAACGAATTAATCTCCCGACTCGCAATGCCTGTTGAAAATATCCATGCACGACACAATACCTTGCAATAAAGACTTGCAATATAACGTTCGAATTGTATTATGTTGCAGGGAAACTAACTGGCCAGGGGATTGGTTATGCAAAGATTAGGGTATTGTGGTTTGCCCAAAAGAGGGAAGGAAGGGGTGAGAAGGAGAAGGAAGGGGAGAGGAGAGAGGAAGAAGGGGGAGAGGAGAGGGGAAGAAGAGGGGGGCGGAAGGCTTGGTGAGGGGAAGGAAGGTCAGAGGGATAGATAGGATGGAGAGGGGGATGAAGGGCAGACGGAAGGAAGGTGAAAGGTGAGGAATGGGAGAAGGGAAAGGACGAGAAGAAGGGGAGAGGGAAGGAAGAGGAGAGGGGAAGGAAGGGGTAAGGTGGAGAAAAAGAGAGAGGGGAAGAATGTGTAAGCCACCAGTGCCGTCAGTTGTAAGCCACCCACTGCTGCCATCAGTTGTAAGCAGCTTGCTAGCCACAGTTGTGACCCATCACTGAGAGCAGTTGTTATAAGTGCTCGATGCCCTGGTTGTAGGTCGGTGGATAAGAGACAGACGTTCACGTGCCATGGTCTTTATTGTGGACTGTTAATACACCAGACCGAAGGCCAGAGGTCAGAGCGGTTCGCTCTAGTCTGTCTGTTTGACCTCTCTGTCCTGATCTGTCTGCCTGTGTTCCTTCTGTGTCCTTCTTAAATAAAAATTCTCAATCACTTTCTACGCCTCGGACCTTCCGGTAACAAACACAGCTGTCTAGATACGTTGGAGTTCCAAGGCGGAAACGAACACAGGACACAGGAAGCGTCAGGTCAAAACACACTGCTATCGATATTGCATTGAATTAAGTAGACATACATGATCAATGTCTTGGGTCACATAATATCAGTATCAGTGCCTTACATCGCTCGGATCGATGTAAGGCACTGATACTGATATTATGTGACCCAAGACATTGATCATGTATGTCTACTTAATTCAATGTCTTGGGTCACATAATATCAGTATCAGTGCCTTACAGAATGGAAGAGGGGTAGAAGGGGAAAGAGGAAAGGAAGGGGAGGCGTGAAGAAGGAGAGAGAGTAGGGAAGGAAAGGAAGACGGAGATAGGAGGGGGGAAAGGAAGCGGAGAAGGGAAGAGAAGAGAGAAGGAGTGAAGAGGAGAAGGAAGGAAAAGAAAGAGAGAAGGGAGGAAAAGAAGAGAAGGGAAGGGGTGGAGAGGGGTATGAAGGGAGACAGGGAAGGAAGGGAGGGGGAAAAGGGAAGGAAATGATGAGAAGAAGGGGAGATTGAATAAAGAAGAAGGAAGGAAGGGGGAAGAGGTGGAGGGATGGAGAGGAGAAAGATGGAATGATAAAGGAAAGGAGGGAGAGAAGAGGAAGAAAAAGAAGAGAAGGGCAGATTAAGAAAAGAAAGATATAAGATTTTCAAATACATTATCATAGACATAATTTAACTAAAGAGAAACAACACAATAATTAAAACAAAGTTGTGTCAGATCAAAGGGAGGAAATACCACGGCTTAAAGATGCATCGTTCATTTCCTTTCATTAACATAAAAGGATTAAATACTGTTATTTCTTCTAAGTTTTCCTCTTCACAAGATTTTCGTTTATGTAGATATATTTTGATTTACTTATAAAAATGTATGGGGTCGTATGGATATGGAATTTTGTCAAATTTATTGATCTGTAAACACTGTATGTATACACTGATACAGACATACGTGTAAAATCATACGCACATAAATAGATACATACATACATGCATACATATATACCTACCTGTATACATACGTGCGTGAATAATTATATACATACATAAATATATACTTACACATACATAAATACAGAAATACATACATAAATCTAAACACACATACATACTTAACCATACAAAGTGAACCCAGTTACACACTAGAAGGGAAATAAAAAAGTAAATAAAAAAAACACACGTTTAACTATATTTAAGTCTAAAAAAAAGTTAGAAAAAATAACGAACTCTTTTTTAAAAGTTAGAGAAAAAAGTTAAAACTTTGTAAACATACATCGCTGAGTCGAGTTTCAAGTTACGAAATAAAGTACTTTCACTTTTGTTGTTATGACCAATATCTGACAAAATACAAATGATTATCGTCTATCACGTCACAAGAACAACAACAACGAAAACAAATGAAAAAGAAAAGAGAGTGAAGTTTGTTTACGAGCGCGGCCTGGCCAGCATGTCAAGTCAGCTGTCAGCTAGACATGTTGTAGACGTGTTGGGTTCTCTGAACACCGGAGGGTTGGCAAGGCTGATCACGAGGACATTTTTATGGCCTATAGTAACGGTTAAGATAGCTTGATATACGCCTGATATACGCCTGATGGACTTTTTTGATGTGGTATAGACTTTGATACAGTTTTTTTTAATATAATTTAGGTTTTATTTGTGTTTTGCAGAATTTGATTTAAGTTTTACAACTTTTTATAGCTTCTGTTGCCGAGAAATCTTTCTCATCGTCACCTTGTAATTTCCGGGACACATTTTCACGTTTTTTACTATTTACACCACTAACACCATTGTCAACACCAAAAACACACTGTCAACACCTACGGTACTATCAACATCAACACCACTACCACCGCCAAACACCACTACCAACATCAACACCCCAAACACCACTGCCTACAATACGAACCAACAACACAAAACACTATCATCCCAGCCAAGCTATTTCTCTCAACCCGTGTCTCAATAACCTCCTCCCCCCCCCTAACTTTTTCTTTCTTCCTTTCTTTCTTTCTTTCTTTCTTTCTTTCTTTCTTTTTTTTTTCTTTTTAGTAATATATTAAGAGCGACATGCCTGTGCGTTTGGATATTCTTGCCTGGCACCTGTAATGCGGCCCTGATGTGTTTTCGCCGGAGAAGCGAGATGGCTTGATGCTCGTTTTAGCGGTGGGGGGGAGGGGGGGAGGAAGGGGGTAGGTATGGAGGGGGAGGGGAGAGGGGAGGGGAGAGAGAAAGCGATGGGGGAGAGGGGGGAGGGAGGTGGAGAGGAGGGTGAAAAGAGGAAAGGGGGAGAAGGGAGAGGGAGAGGGAAGCAAAATGGAAGTATAAGGGAGAGGGAAGAGGGGGGATAATAAGGAGAGGAGAGGATAGAAGATAGGAAGAAAGTGGGGAGGA
>BOPN01002474.1:80662-83162 GCA_017312705.2 Penaeus japonicus
TATATATATATATATATATATATATATATATATATATATGTATATATATATGTATATATGTATATGTATATATATATATATATATATATATATATATATATATATATATATATATAATCTATGAATCCACCCATTTCTCTGTCTGTGTGTCTATCTGTGTATCTGTCTACTTATCTGTCTGTCTGTCTGTCTGTTCATTTATCTATCTACCAGTCTAGCTAACTATCTATCTATGTATCTATCTACTTATCTATCTATGTATCTATCTTTCTCCTCCTCCTCCTCTTGTTCTTCATCCTCATCTTCCCTACACCCATCCTCATCCTCTCATGTCCTCCCTCATCATCATCCATTTCCATCTTCTCCTCTTCCCTTCCCGTACCTCCCCATGGCTGCCCCTCTCTTCCCCCTCCGTCTTCCCCTTCTGCCCCCCACCCCCTTCTTTTTCCTCCTCCCTATTCCTCCTCCATTTCTCTTCACTTCACAATTCTCCCAAACTGCTTCCACTATTATCTTCTTCTTCTTCTTCTTCTCCTCCTCCTCCTTCTCCTTCTCCTTCTCCTTCTTCTTCTTCTTCTTCTTCTCCTTCTCCTCCTCCTCCTCCTCCTCCTCCTCCTCCTCCTCCTCCTCCTCCTCCTCCTTCTTTCTTCTTCTTCTGCTGCTGCTGCTCCTCCTCCTCCTCCTCCTCCTCTTCCCCTCCACCCCCTCCACCGTCCTCCGACTCAAAGCAAATGGAAAAGAATGACCTCAACACGCAAGCAATACCCAATAAGTTCCCCATGCATGATCAATGCATGCGATTTGAAAGCACGACCCCCGAATATAGTCTGGTTAGCTCTGTTTTTTTTGTGTTTATCAGTGAGAATAATATTTTGTACTTGAAAGAGAGAGGGAGAGAGAGAGAGAGAGAGAGAGAGAGAGAGAGAGAGAGAGAGAGAGAGAGAGAGAGAGAGAGAATGAGGTAGAGAGTGGGAAGGAAGGAAGGAAAGAGGAAGGGAGGGAGGGAAGAAGGAAGAAGGAAGAAGGGAAAAGGAGGGAGGGAGAAAGGGAAGGGGAGGGAGGAGAAGAGGAAAGAAGGAGGAAAAGAAAGGAGAAGGATGGAGGGAACGAGGGAGAGAAGGAGGGAAAAAGGGGGTAAAAAGGGAGGGAGGAAGGGAGAGATAAATAGGCTCAGAGAGAGAAGAAGGGAGGGAGGAAGGGAGAGATAAATAGGCTCAGAGAGAGATGAAGGGAGGGAGGAAGCTGGATTGTCAGAAAATAGGTACATGAATGAGTGAGTGACTGGACGAGTCAATGAGTAATTGTGTGAATGACTAAATGGGTGAATGAGTATAAAGGAGAATAAATTAGTAAATTCGAATCGATAAGTGAGTAAGTAGGAATAGGAATTAGTGTATAAATCAAGAAGCTAATGAACTAACCATTTCTCAATCCATCTAATTATCTTTACAATCATGAATATGTTAATTCATCCAAAAAATGAATGCATGAATAAATAAATCAGCTAGTATTTGCATGTGATTGAACAGGCAAGCGAGTGAGTGAGTGAGTGAGTGAGTGAGTGAGCGAGCGAGTGAGTGAGCGAGCGAGTGAGTGAGTGAGCGAGCGAGTGAGTGAGTGAGCGAGTGAGTAAGCAAGCGAGTGAGTGAGCGAGCGAGTGAGTAAGTGAGTGAGCGAGGGAGCGAGCGAGTGAGTGAGCGAGCGAGTGACTGACTGAGCGAGTGACTGATAATACTAAATGACGATAAATGACTCGACCTTTTGTTGCAGTGAGCTCGTCCAGCGCCTCGGCTCCTTACCTGCGGATGGAGGGGAAATATTCATGAGTATTACACTTCAACGGCGAAAACAGGGGACAAGAGATGGTCTTATAAAAAAAAAAATGAAATATTAATAAAATAAAAAAATGTGTGTGTTTGTGTTTGTGTGTGTGTGTGTGTGTGTGTGTTTGGGTTTTGGGTTTGTGTGTTTGTGTGTGTTTGTGTTTGTGTTTGTGTTCGTGTGTGTGTTTCTACGTGTGTGTGTGTGTGTTTCTGCGTGTGTGTGTGTGTTTCTGCGTGTGTGTGTGTTTCTACGTGTGTGTGTGTGTGTGTGTGTGTGTGTGTTTGCGTGCGTGAGGAAGATAAGCGTTAAAATCCAGACTTTTGAAACAGCTGCTCCATCTATTAATAAACTGATTTTGTGTAAAATAGTTTCTTTTATATAAGTCTCCTTATTGGCTTACAATATATGCCCGATAAACCTACAGACAATAACAAGAAAATGACGTGCTAAAAAGCGGTACATTTCCTTGGAAGATTTTAATAGGAATTCGAACATAATACTTAATGCGACTGTTGCGTGTTCTCTCTCTGTGAAAAGAAATAATTAATACGATGCATTGACGAGTGAGTACCTTGAGCTATTTTGTTTTTCTTTCTTTTTTCTTTTTTTTTTCTATTTTGTCTCCAAGGACACATAAGGTTCATTTTTACTCGCCTGTGCTATTTTTGTTGACTGG
>BOPN01002474.1:138162-143162 GCA_017312705.2 Penaeus japonicus
GAAACAAGCAAAACATAAAAAACAAACAAACTATAAACAAGCAAAATATAAAGAAGAATCACGCAAACTACAAACAAGAGAATCAAACAAGAAAGAATCCAAAGAACCATGACCGAACCAGGCGACAGGAGGTCCACCCCCCTCCTCCCGGACAGAGCCATGCCCCTCCCCCCCGTGAGACAGGCAAGGACCCCAGAGCCCCGGGCGAGGGTCCTGGGGGAGGAGGGGCTGCCCAGGAAGGGCTCGCTGCCAGGTGAGTGGTGAGGGGGAGGGGAGGGGAGGGAGGAGGGGGAATGGGAGGGGGAGGATTGTGAGTTTTGGTGAGTGGTGAGTTGCGATGAGTGATGAGTAATGGGGAGGGGGATGATTGGGTATTTTATGGTGATTGGTGGTGAGTTGCGATGAGTTATAATGAGGGTGATGAGTAATAGGGTGGAGCAATGGATAGTGATGGTTGTGAGTGATGATGAGGATGGAAGAGGATGCTTTTGATATTGGGTAAGGGTGGTGAGGTTGGTGATGATGATGATGATAGTAAAAATGATGATGAGAATGGTGATGATGGTAATGAGGATGATGGTGATATCTAACTAATAAAATCGAGGATGAGTTTGTTCGGTGAAGATGATGATGATGAAAGTAAAGATGATGACGATGGTTAGAAAAAAGATGATAGGGGAATGAATCGACGCTGCAGATATCTAATAAATGTTATAGTGATTGCAGGATGGTTGGCTATTCATATACACGTTGTTACTCTACATGAGCTTTATGCTTATCAAGGAAGGTGTGAGTACTCGAATACAGAGTGTACTTAGATAAACAGAGGTACAACTTGTTCTATTAAAAAGATACGAAGTAAATCTTACACACGCCATTTTCTTTGCAACTTTCTTGAACCAGTCGTTTGATATATGGATCTTCAGGCCGAGCATCACATTTTCAGGCTTTGGTAGTGTTATAGTATTTTTAAATTGATTATAGTTACTAAATGGTTGGCGATTTTCTCAAGGGAATGTTACACAAGGGAAAGAATCCAGGTTCAGGTGTCTTGGTGTGTTTGGGTTCGTGGAATGATTTGTAGGATATCATTAAAGTGCCAATTGTATTATAAAATCGTAAGTATATTCTCCTGTGGATCACTCTAGGGATCTTATGAATTGCCGTGTTGAGATAAGAAGTGTCCAGCTTGAGTGGATCTTTGGATTTTTCTTCTTCTTCTTCTTCTTCTTCTTTTCTTTTCTTTCTTTCTTTCTTTCGTTTTTCTTTTTTTTTCTTTCTTTCTTTCTTTTTTTTCATTGACGATCACATTAATTCCTGTGTTTGTACTTCATGTTGTAAGTTTGAAGATGGAATGAAATGGTCAAGTGATTGCACGACAAGAGTGCTATGTTAAGCTTCTATCATGGTGGGTCTATGTTTGTCTCTCTTCTCATAGTTTACTTCGAAAGTCTTGTCACTAGGACTGTTGCAGAAATGCCAATTGCAAGATTAGACTGTATGACCCGTCTCTTTTTTGCAACCATTACACCACAGATGAGAAAACAGACTTAGATTACTATTTGGTAAACCGCTGAATGGGTTGTTTTTGGTCATTTCTTTCAAAATGGTCGTTTGTCCTATTTTATATTGAGAGTTGCTCTGTGGTCAAATTAATTCTATTGAACCCGATTTGATCCAAGTAACTCTTTAAATGCATTGACTCGTTATGAATATCGAGAGGAGACAGGCGTGGTAGATAAGGATGAGCCATTAGAGAGGGGGCTAACTGAACGTAGTTTACCTCACGTCCATTAGTTCAGTAATGTAGACTCTGCGTTAACTTTTCTCTACCATTGCTCAATATAAGGGATTCAAATAGTTGTGGATATTGATCTTACCTCAACTAAATGAGCTGTGGTTTTACCTCGAGTTGATGAGCTGTGATCTTACCTCAACTTAATGAGCTGTGGTTTTGCCTCAATTTAATGAGGTGAAAGATAGATGCTACATCATCTGTCTCAAATTGTAGGTCTTCATTAGTAATGAAGGGGCCTGGGAGAGAGATTTCCCTTGTTAGTTGAGTCCTTTGGCAGATACTACATTACTTATCTCAAACTATAAGTCTTCAGTAGTAATGAAGGGGCTCAGGAGAGAGATCTTCCTATTCAGTTGAGTCCTTAGGCTTCTAATTGCTCCTCGTTCATAGGGTTGCATTTCCTCTTCTCATTCGAACAGTGAGACGTCTTGAAGGAATTCGACATGCACTGACATCTATTCCTAAGTCCTGGAACCTGACGCCTTAATGCTTGTTAAAATTCTTTTCTTGAAGGCCGCTGAAGTGGCCAATGTTCACACAGGTATTGTCACTGTATTTCACGGCTCGATTCATTTTCCTAATTGCATAATCACATATGCAACAACACAGACCTGGATGCAGCTGCGGAGGATCTAATGATGCTCTCATCCTTACGTCGTTGTTTAGTCCCTTCCTACAACATTATCGGCGGTGTGAGAGCGGGAGGAAGTATATTCATGTTTAGTGTTTTGCTAAATACCCTCATCTTCCGTATTTATTTTTCATTTATTTTCATTCATTAACAAAGAAAAAACTGACAGAGCTAATATGGATGGTAGAGACTTTACGGGGCAAAACAAAATAAAAGATCTACAAAAAAAAATGAACAAAAAAGCAATATTAAACTATGAAGATAACAAAACACTAAACTCCGTCCAGCACAATAAAAAAAATAAAACAAACACTTTTCTTTAATGAGAACTCATCCTTGCACCTCGTAAACAAAAACAACATTCTATTTGACTCAGCTAAGTAACTGGAGGATAAAGTGGACCTTTGCAGTGGATGTCCAGAGGCTATGGTAGAGAGTATATATTTTCTGTTTTCTGTTGTCTCTCTCTCTCTCTCTCTCTCTCTCTCTCTCTCTCTCTCTCTCTCTCTCTCTCTCTCTCTCTCTCTCTCTATCTATCTATCTCTCTCTCTCTCTCTTTCTTGCTCTCTCTCTTTCTTTCGCTCTCTATCTCATCTCTCCACTCTCTCTTTCCCTCCCTGTCTCCTTTCTTTTAGTCTTTCTGACAAGGTTGATAATAAAATTAAAATAGACAATATAGATTAATGACAAGTAAATAGTATATAGATCAATGAAACTGATCAAATGTTAACTTTCAATCCAAAATTTTTCACGGTTATTTGAGGATAATGATTCATCTTTTGATTTAATTGATGTAAAGGTACCTCCTACACCCTGTTTATTGCAATAATTGTTGTTATTTTGTCAGAGGATCGGTACGCGAGCTTATGTTTCATAGTGTGTATCGTACCCTGTCGTAAACGTGTCCGGGACATGTTGTGAGTGTTGCTGGTCGAAGTGTGTGGGCGAGGTGTTATTTATCGCTCGTAGGGGACACTGTGTTTGATTCCGCTTTGATTTAAAGTTATTTTTGGTTCGTTCTGTTCTGTGTTGTTTCTGTCACCTATCTCTTCTCTCTCTCTCTCTCTCTCTCTCTCTCTCTCTCTCTCTCTCTCTCTCTCTCTCTCTCTCTCTCTCTCTCTCTCTCTCTCTCTCTCTCTCTCCGTTTCTTTTGTCTTGTTCTTTCTTTTCTTTTTTTTTGTATTCCGTTCTTTTTGGTTCTTGTTTTTATTATTTCTTTTTCAATTGTTGTTTCTCTTTTCTCCAACTTATGCCTTTCGGTCCTTTGTCCTTAGACTTGCTGGCAATTAGCAATTTACTGTCGATTCATTAGCCTTGCAATTAAACTGCTCTAAAGATTCATGCAAAATTGAAGTGTTTCAAAATCGAGGCGGACACGTGGCCAGAAGCTGCACAAGATGTTCGCCGTGGGAGAGAGAGAGAAGGGAGGAGGTAGGAGGAGAAAAGGGGAAGGGAGAGGGAGAAAGCGAGAGAGACTAAAAATAGAGAAGAGAGTGAGAATGAGAGAGAGAGAGACAGAGAGGAGAAGAAATAGAAATAGAGATAGAGAAAAGGAGAGAGTGAGAGAGAAAGAAAAAATAAATAGAGATAGAGAAAAAGAGAGAAAGAGAGAGAGAGTGAAACCAATGTTCATGGTGGTGATATCAAAAGCATTTTTCTTACGTTTTTATTTATGTCAGTTTGCTTGAGAGAATTCGTCATGCCAAAGACATACCAAAGATAAAATTCATGCTCGTTTCTGCTACTTTAATATTGTTTCTGATCTGATTGCACGAGATTGCACGGATGCTTCTTATGCAACGCGAAGGTAATTGGTTTCCGTAAGTGCTTGCAAGATTCCAATTAAATGTTTTCGGCCAATCAGTTGTTCCTTTTTACGAAGGAAGAGGGAGGAAGGCAGGGAGGGAGGAATGAGGGACAGAGAGGGCGAAGAGGGTGAAGAAGAATGAAATAGCTATAGGAAAAGGAAGAAATATTGTATGTATATTTGTTTATATATATGTATATATATATATATATATATATATATATATATATATATATATATATATATATATATATATACATATATATATGTATATGTATATGTATACACACCACACACACACACACACACACACATATATATATATATATATATATATATATATATATATATAGAGAGAGAGAGAGAGAGAGAGAGAGAGAGAGAGAGAGAGAGAGAGAGAGAGAGAGAGAGAGAGAGACAGACAGACAGAGGAGAGAGAGAGGAGAGAGAAAGGGAGAGAGACAAAGAGAGAAAGAGAGAGAATGCGAAAGAGAAAGGCAGAGAGGGAGGGGAGAGAAAGAGATAAAGAGAGGGAGAATGAGAGAGAAAGATAGAGAGAATGAGAGAGAGTGAGAAGGAGAGAAATAGAGAGAGAAGAGAGAGAGGAGAGAAAGAGTTCAGAGCTCCCGCATCCCAAGCCTTACTATTATTTCCACAACCCACAGAAATCTACGGCCGCCCATACCCGGGAACGCCCCTCACTTCCACCCCGACCTCGGGAGGCACACCTACGGGAGGCACGCCCACGCTCGGTCCGCGCCGCT
>BOPN01002474.1:148162-150662 GCA_017312705.2 Penaeus japonicus
GAGTGAGAGAGAGAGAGAGAGAGAGAGAGAAAAAGAAAGAGAGTGAGAAAGGGAGAGAGAGAGGGGGGGGGGAGAATAAGTCATAAAGATAACAAAACGGAAAATAATAGAAAGAAAATATTACAGAAAAATAAAAAAAAATGTCGACAAGAAGATACGAAAAAAACATGTCTAAAAGAAAGATCAGAAAAAAAACAGCTAATAAGAGAAAGAGTTAGAAAAAAAATATCTACAGGAAATATCTTTTAAAATATTGAAATGAAAAAAAAATAAAAGGAAAGAGTCATAAATAAGGAATAAAAGTCGGAAAGTAAAAGGAACAAGTTATAAAGATCAGGAAATGGAAGGAAGAGATAATAATGACAATAAACACGTCAAAGTTGAAGTTAAGAAGAAAAATAATATAAAAAGATAATAATAATGACAACAAAAAGCATAGCAATGTAAAGAATGCCTTTGTTGCTAAATCTTGTGCACCTTGGCGTCTGAATGAGAATGGGATATGCGGAGGAGGATGTGGGAGGAGGAGAAGAAAAAGAAGAAGGAGGAGGATGCGGGAGGAAGAGGAGGCGAGGGAGGAAGAGGAGGAGGAAACGGAGAAAAGGAGTAGGTGGAGGGAGAGGAGGGGACAGTGTAGGAGATGGGAAGGAGGAGGAGGAGGAGAAGGAAGAGAGGGAAGGAGAAGGAGGAGGGGAAGGAGAGGGAGGGAGAAGAGAGATGAGTGTAGAAGGGGAAATTTAAGGGAAGGAGAAGGAGGAGGAGGAGGGAAAAGAGAAGGAGGAATAGGAGAGAAGGAGAAAAGAAAGAGATGAAGAAAATTATGACAAGTAAAAAGGAGATTGTGGAGAAGAAGAGGAAGGAGAAGGTAAGGAAGACGAGATGAAAAGGATGGGGAAGATGAGGAGGAGAAAGGTAGAGATATGAGAAAGAGAAGTAGATGATGGAGAAGAGGAGGAGGAGGAGGTGAGATGATGATGATGGCGGAGAAGAAGGGGGAGGAGGAAGAGGAGGAGGAGGAGGAAATGGTAGGAATATAGAATTACAAAAGAGAAAAGGAGACGAATTAAGAATAAGAAGAATCATTTGATAGCGGTACATGATAATACAAACGAAAAGAGAAAAAATATATATATCAACAAAAACCTAAATCCAAAACCAACTTAACAACAAACAAACAAACAAACATAACAGACAAAAAAACACGAAAAAAATAAACAAAACAAAAAAAAGAAAAAGAAACAGAAAGATCAAAATGAGAGTACAAGATCCCCCGCTGACGCCAAGAAACAGGATATTACCCAAGAAGGCAATATCCTCCTTGGTTCGAAAATGGCGCTGGACACAGATGTGGTTATAGGACACGTGTGGCTTCTTGAGCTGCCTGCCGCCCTGTCGCTGTTTCGTCGCTATCGTCAAAATAGCGACAGGGGGGGTGGGGGGGGAGGAGGGAGGATAGGTAGGTGGGGGGAGGGAAGAGGGGAAGGTGGGGGAGGGAGGAGGGGTAGGTGGGGGGAGGGAAGAGGGGAAGGTGGGGGGAGGGAAGAGGGGAAGGTGGGGGGAGGGAGGAGGGGTAGGTGGGGAGGGAAGAGGGGAAGGTGGGGGGAGGGAAGAGGGGAGGAGGGGGGAGGAAAGGGGAAGGGGGAAGGGGAGCAGGGGGGTTGTCGCTCTGCCAAACCCGGAGGCGGTGAGGGTGATTAAGAGAGGTAATTATTATGATTAAGAACGGAAGGGGGGAAGCTTGATTGGAGGTGTGTGTAGGAGGTGGGAGGTTCTGTGTGTGTGTGAGTGTGAGTGTGGGAGAGATGTTGTGTGTGTACGTGTGTGAGTGTGTACGTGTGAAAAAGAGAGAGAAAAAGAAAGAAAGAACGAAAGAGTGTGAGAGAGACAGAAAGAAAGAAAGAGTGTGAGAGAGACAGAAAGAAAGAAAGAAAGAAAGAGAGAGAGAGTGTGTGTGTGAGAGAGAGAGAGAGAGAGAGAGAGAGAGAGCGAGAAGGAAAGAGAGAGAGAGAGGGAGGGAGAGTGTGTGTGTGGCGTGAGAGAGAGAGAGAGAGAGAGAGAGAGAGAGAGAGAGAAAGAAAATGCGTACGTGTTGCGTGACTGTACAAGCGTGTGTGTGTGTGTTGTTTGAGTTGGTAAATACTGACGTTCATGAATACCGCTTCAGGTGTAGTCTGCATCGCTCATGAGAGCTCGGGTGCGTGTGTGGTTTCGCGGTCTGACGTTTATTTAGGTAATTTTAATTTTGTTATAATTTCAAGCTCAGTTTGTGAATCAGTCCAGTGTGTGTGTGAGAGAGAGAGAGGGTGCAAGCAGACGATTTTTTTTCTCGTGTTGAAATGTGCTTCAATCTCTCTCTCTCTCGCTCTCGCTCTCTCTCTTTCTTTCTTCCTTTCTCTCTCTCTCTCTCTCTCTCTCTCTCTCTCTCTCTCTCTCTCTCTCTCTCTCTCTCTCTCTCTCTCTCTCTCTCTCTCTCTCTCTCTCTCTCTCTCTCTCGCTCGCT
>BOPN01002474.1:160662-163162 GCA_017312705.2 Penaeus japonicus
TGGGTGGTGAGGGCAACAGGATAGGTGGGGAGGGTGGGAAGGTAGAGGAGGGGGGGGGGGAATCCTAGCTTACTTTCATCAGGGCAATGAACCTTGAGTGTGTTCGTGTGTGTGTATATATGTTGGCATATGTCTTCGTAACTCAAGTAAAGGGATCGTATGTTCGTCTACATGCCCGTCTACATGGAAAAAAATAAACAAAATTAGGAGATAAATAGTCGTGCAAAATCTCTGCTTTTCTTTTCAGTTTCCTATCAAAACCACCTCGTTTTCTATAACTAGCGTCCCATTTTCTTTATCGAAATAGCCCCGTTTTCTATGGATACCCGCTCGTTTTCTATGCCACCACAAAACAACCTTGTAACATCTACCTCGCCACCATACCCTTCCACACTATAAGCATCACACTCACCACACCATACTTCAGAGGAGATAAAGTAGCAAATAGGAAGAATCAGAAGAAGAAATGCGATGATGACGAGACCAGAAAGGTGCGTGGTGTTGCATCAGTCACTTTTTTTTAGTCACTCACTATAGCTGTGGCGACCCCGATCTCTCTCTCTCTCTCTCTCTCTCTCTCTCTCTCTCTCTCTCTCTCTCTCTCTCTCTCTCTCTCTCTCTCTCTCTCTCTCTCTCTCTCTCTCTCTCTCTCTCTCTATCTATCTCTCTCTTTCTCTCTTTCTCTCTGTCAAGGGCGTCGGGTTGTTTGGGGTGATGACCGACGACTTGGGAGGGGTGATGAGCGATGAAGACTTTGGAAGAGTGATGATTTGGGAGGAGTGTGGAGTGATGACTTTGATATTGCCTTGGGATATGATGAGCGATAACCTTGGGATGAGTGATGAATGATAATTTTGGTAATTCCTTTGAGAGTGTGATGAGTGATAACTTTGGAAGAATGATGAGTGGTGACTTGGATAATGGGGAGTGATGACTTTGGAATAATAATGAGTGATGATTTTGATAATGATTTTGGAAGCGATGAAGGATGACTTAGGAGAGTGATGAGTGGTAATATTGGGAGAGTAATGAATGATGACTTCAGGAGGAATGATGAGCGATGACTTTGGAAGAGTGATGAGTAACCTTGATTAAGTGATGATGAGTGACATAGTTAATAAAATGCAAAAAATGATAATGAACATACAAATAAGATATAAACCTGTGTGATGAAGTGATGAAACGAAGTTCATTCATCTGTATCTCCGCACTGAAGTTCGAGTGATGAAGTGGATAAGTGATGACTTGACCCGTGCGAGTAATGGAAAGGAATAGTGGCTGACGTGAGTGATGAAAAAGAGTTTAAATCCGGATGACTAATGATGACCTATGATGAATAAGTTCGAAAGAGTGGCAATTTGTGGACAGTTAAACAAACACGGATTTAGGACATATGTATGATTAATATATATAACAATAATATGATGAAGTCATGACCTCAGTATAGACTATAGTGTCCATATATAATGTTTCCTGACATAATACGTATTTACAAAAAAAATCAGTTCTCAAACGGAAATTTAAAATTGAAATTTAGGTTAATGAATAGAGTATCCAAGTCGTAATCCCTCTGCAACACGTCATATTGCATGCAACAATGCTTTTGATACGTACCAGCATTGTTGCTTAAACAGGAAGATTATTTTGAATGGAAATTTTGTTTTTTGCGAAAATATAAGGGAGTGGGAAAGCTTGTTCTCATTCTTTTTCCAAATTTTTCTTCATTTTTTTTTTAAAGGTTTAAGGAAGTAGATATAGTAAGAGGGAAAGGAGAAGGGGAGGGAGGGAGAGAGGTGGAGGGGAGAGAAGGCAGCAACGTAGACGGAGAAGGAGGAGGGGGAAGGGAAGAGGGGAAAATGTTGCGAAGGAAGTAACAGAGAATGATTTTTTTTTTTTTTTTTTTTTTTTTTTTTTTTCTTTTTGTATACCCAGAACAATGTTGAACTGATAGAGAAAGGAAATACAATACCCTTCTGTTCCTCTTTCTTTCTGTGTGTGTGTGTGTGAGTGTGTGTGTGTGTGTGTGTGTGTGTGTCTTTATCCTTCTCTCTCTCTTTGTCTATCTCCTCTCTCTCTCTCTCTCCCTCTCTCTCTCTCCCTCTCTCTCTCTCTCTCTCTCTCTCTCTCTCTCTCTCTCTCCTTCTCCCCCGTCTGTCATGTTACAATGTTGACCATGAAGGAGCGACCAACTGCTTTCTCACGACTTCCGGCTTCAGCAGCCCAAACATTTCGTGATTTCATTAGATATTAATTTGCTCTCTTACGAGACACGAAAGTTTGGAGAAAGAGAAGAAAAGAAGAGAAAAAAGAGCAAAATAGGAGGAGAAAGAGTAGGATTGGAGGAGGTAGGGAGGGAGGAGAAAAGGGAGTGCTCATGCGAAGAAAGGTAAGGCAGTCTAATAGATTTTTTTTTTCTTTCTTTCTTTCTCTCTTTTCTTGCAGAAGAAGCGACCCAAAAGAAAACAGGCAAAAAAGAAAGAAGAACGTCAGTGCATTTAGT
>BOPN01002474.1:170662-178162 GCA_017312705.2 Penaeus japonicus
TGGTAGATAGATGGAGAGATAAATAAATAAATAGATAAATTGGTAGATAGATGGACAGAGAGATAGGTAGACAGACAGACAGCTATATAAATAAATAGATGAATTGATATACAGATAGTGAGAGAGAGACAGACATATGATTAGATTGTGTGTGTGTGTATGTGTGTGTGTGTGTGTGTGTGCGTGCGCGCGCGTTTGTGTGTGTGTGTGCAATATGCCTTTCTTCATTTGGCCTGAATTTTAGAGAAGAATTCCAGAAATGCTATATTCTTTGTTGAACTAAATGAATTTGCGTATAAAAGCTTTATCCAATGCGTGTGTGTCGTGCGCACGTAGATGTTTTTTTTGTTCATTTGTTCTTTGGATTTGTGGACTGATTCTTTGTCTTAGTTTGCCTTTGTCTTTCTTTCTGCCTGTCTCTGTTTGTTTGTCTGTCTTTCGTTGTCTATTTCTGTCTGTCAGTTTGTTTGTCTGTCTCTGTTTATCTTGGTCTGTCCTGTCTGTCTGTTTGTCTGTCTTTCTGTCTCTCTCTCTGTATTTCTTGGTCTGTCTCTCTCTATCTGTTTGTCTCTGTCCGTCTTGGTCTGTCTCTGTCTATCTGTCTGTCTGTCTCTGTCTATCCATCCTAGCCTATCTTTCTGTCTGTCTCTCTCTATCTATCTTGGTCCGTCTGTCTAGATGTAAGACACTCATTATTCTTTGTCTCTCATTCATCTCTCGATTTCTTTATTTTCTCTCTCCTTGTCTCCCTATCAACCAATATATTTACCTTTATCTATGTCTCTATTTATGTATCTGTTTATCCATCTATCTATTTATCTATCTATATCCATTTACATATCAACCTTTCTCTATATCCACTTATATGTTTATCGAACTATCTATCCATCCATCCATCCATTCATTCATCCATCCATTCATTCATCCATCCATTCATCCATCCATCCATCCATCCAGTCAGCCATAACCACCATCACTATATCAATAATAATGAGGCGCATTGCTTGCACTGTGTTCCGAAAATATTTAGTTGCTTGTATGCTTTTTATATAAAAAAAGAAATAAAGAAATAAAAATAATAATAAGATAATAAGAATGATAGAAAAAAAAACGAAAAAAATGGGAAAAAATAGAAAAAAACATATCTTGCTTCAAACACGGAAAACAATATCTATTTTTTTCGTTGAATCGTGCGCCAAGCGATTTTTTTTTTCTTTCTTTTTTTTGGGGGGGCTGGAGCAAGCCACTCCCCCCTCCCCTTCCCTCTTTTTTTGGCTTGTTTGCTTGGAAACGGAAGATCGCTTGTTAACAATGGATTCGCAGGTAATGACACACGCACACGCTTATACAGTATACACATGCAAATGCGCTACAGACACACACACACACACACACACACACACACATATATATATATATATATATATATATATATATATATATATATATATATATATATATATATATATATATATACATACTCACTCTCTCTCTCTCTCTCTTTCTCTTCTTCTCTCTCTCTCTCTCTCACAAAAACACATGGAAGGAATTATTTTCACACGTCGAAAAATAGAAATATTGATACAGAAGAAAGTGTTCACACAATGAACAAATGTGCGTCATTTGAACATTTGAGTGAAAACGTTTTTTGATGATGATATGCATGGCGCACATTTCTTGATGTACGAAGAAGTGAAAGAATTGAAGAATGGAAGAAAAGAGAAACTGAAAAAAAGAAAAATATAAGAAAGAGAAGGGAATAACAAGACAATAAAGAAAGGCAGAAAGAAAAAAAGCAATACATGCTAATGGAGCAGATCCCCCCTCCCCCCTCCCCCCCTCCTCTCCTCCCGCCTCACGTCAGTTCGTCCGCAAATCAAAGCTTTATTGCTCGCTCCCCTTGCAACATTTAGGGGCTTTTAGCTATCCCTGTGTCTGGGGCTTGTTGTGGCCTGGTCTGGTTTATTGTGGGTTGTTGTGTCTTGCTTCGTTGTTGTTGTTGTTTTTTTTTTTTTTGTTTTGTTTTTTTTTTTTTGGGGGGGTTGTTTTGCCTTGCTTTGGATTCCTGTGTGGGTTGTTGTGAATTGCTTTGGTTTGCTTTGGATTCCTGTGTCTTGCTTTGATTCACTGTGATTTGGTTTGGCTTCCTGTGGGTTATTATGGTTTGCTCTGGTTTCCTATTTGCTGTGGCTTGCTGTGGTTTGTCCTTGTTCGTTTTATTTCCTGTGGGTTGAAATATTTTTAATATCTGGTCTAGTTTTGCTCTGGTTTACTTTGCGGTTTTGAGTTCTGGTTTGATGTAACTTACTGTGATTTGCCTGTTTAGGTTTGCTGTATCTTGGTACGGCTTGTATCTGTGACTTCTTCTAACTTGTCGTGTCTTCCTTACAAGCCTCTGAGATGGTTTTAGATTTTTTTTTCTGTCTTCTGTTGATTTACAGAATGTAGTTTAGTTTTGTGTTGTAGGATAGTCTTTTACTTTTACTTTTTTGTCATTACTGTTGTCATTATTATTATCATTATTATTGTCATTATTATTATCATTGTTATTAATTAGTTATCTATTATTATCTTCCATCTTTTCTACTATTTTTCTTTCCTCTTATTCTGATTTTGGTAAGTGCTATGAGCTTATGGGTTTGGAGTAAAAGAAAAAAAAAAAAAAAAAATATATATATATATATATATATATATATATATATATATATATATATATATATATATATATATATATAATTCATCACCTGTAACTCTATTTCCCATTATTCACCAATCTTTCATATAAAAATCCTCAAACTCCTAGTCCTCATACGTTGCAGTTCAATCTCCGTTCCTTTTTTCTCATGATCCTATCCCTTTAACCGAACCCGATCCTTCACCGATGATGCTTTTTTCATCTTCCAAACGAAATGTCCGTCAGTGTTTCCCCGCTTTCCCGCCAGGTGTCAGACTCTACCAAGGCTGCCGGCGTCCAGATCACGAGTATGAAAGGCAACGTGGAGGCGAGAGCGAAACAGGTGCTCGTTTGCGTGTGTTGTTTTTCATTAGCTGTTGGAATTTGCTCGCTGGATGGTATTGGAGTCTCGTTAGATATATTTAGATTTTTTTTTAGATTATAGTCTTGACTGTTTAGAATAGTGTTTGGGTATTTTTTTTTAATAACGCCGCGTTACAAAATACCACATAAGTGGTATCGATGGATTCCTCTCAACCTTACTATTCATATAGAGTGCAAATAATGCGCGATTCCACCCCTGACCCCTACAATCTGGGTCCCCCTTTTTTAAGGCACTTCGTGCTACCTCGTGATACTTCGGGGTATATTTCGTATGTAAAATCTTAACCCAATTACCTAACTAACTTTGCCTAGTTTTGAAGTTAGCCCTAGCCAAAGAGGGGACTTCGCCCCCCCTGGACCCCCCCCCCCCCTATCCAGGGCACTTCGTGCAACATACCTTGTGCAAAATACCTCGATGACCACCATCCCCGGGCGGGAATTCAAACATGGGTGTGTTTACGTATCTACGGCTGCTAACGAGCTGTGGACTGGAAACCCTCGATGAATTACCTGCATGCTGTTATGTTCTCTCGATAGATGGCGCAATATTCTCCATTGTTTACAGTATAATGATAGAGTGCCCTCTATTGAGTGGTCGCGTTATTATCGGTCCTAGTTTCCTATCCTAAGGAATATGTAAGACTTTAAGTCTCAGTTGCTGTCATCATGGCGCATTGTTAGGGTTATTCGTGGTCGTTGCTTTTTAATCTACAGAACTAATTGCGTATCATAAGTATCACGAAGTGCCCTGAATAGGGAAAGTCCACAGGGGGGCGTATCCCCCTCTTGGCAAAGGCTGACTTCAAAACTAGGCAAAGTGAGGTAGGTAATTGGGTTAAGATTTTACATACGAAATATGCCCGGAATTCTTATTTTACCCGGTAATTCCCCTGATCTACTTCATGCCCTCCTCTACTATCGGGGCACAGGGGTGGAACCGCGTATTATCTGGACTATATATATGAATAGTATAGGTTGAGAGTAATCATCGATACCACTTTTGTGGTATTTAGTAAACGCGGCGCTATTCGGAAAATTTACCCACGAGGTTAGATACTTATTACTAGTAGTGTGAAAATTGTCTAGTTTCGAGTTTGATACGAAACATAGTTACAATGACATGTTATATATATTTTAGCAATATCATAGCTACTAGTTATGTGACTAGTTATAGAAAATTTCTAATTGTCAAAATCCACTAAATAGTATAAAAAAAAATAAAAATAGAAAAGTGGAAATATTTCAAGAAATATACTCACGTAATAACTATTGACCTCACAACCAACATGCCTAATAGAAGCGTAATCTGTTTTATTCAAATGACATGTTTATCAGTCTAGAAAGTTGTGATTTCTGCATTATTGGGTCGATAATGATATGATGACCAGATTTGAAGCTGCCTTAATGGGGGATTTCTGATCTTATTTTCACACTAATAATACGTAAGTTTATATTTTTGCTTATGGAGGCAAATCAACAATGATGTCATTACTTTGGGGTTTAGATGAGAGGAAACTTCCGCTAAACCTTTTTAAAAGAGAATTCTCAGATTTTGGTTTATTTGTTAACACTGTTCATTGTTTTTATTCTAACATTAAACAAGGAAGCCATTAACAATTCGCATTACAAACTGTTTTTTTCGGATTCTGTTTGTCGCAGAACACAAATATGTTATATTCCCCGTTGGATGAGGGTGACGTGAATGTGCCGACGCGCGTAAATCTTCGTTATTCACTTATCTCTATTTTACATGTCATACTACGAGTGATAGTTATATTTAGTGACAGAGGTTGGAAATTATCAATACAATTACTATAATAGGTTTTTGATACGTAATGTATTTTTGTAATACCTCTGATAGACTGAGCGTAAAGAACATAATAAGCTGACATGGACTCCATACTATGATTTTAGTCGGTTTCGATACTAAGATGGCTTGTCAGATAGCACACATAAGCCTCATGATATAGTAAAACACAGAAACCAACTAACCGAAAAAAAGACTATTACCATAACGATTGAATGGAAATAGAGCGTGCAAGCCCTAGAAATGATGCATGACGTTCCTCTGGAAATCAAAGAAATATTTTCGAAGTGAGGTGAAGTGCACAAAGTCGTCATACGAAGCGAGATTTTATGAAGTTCAAAGCCATTGGTTTAATGTTTATAGTGCCGTTGGAGACGGTTTAGTTCATTTGCCACTTTTTTTTTCCAAAATTTTGTTGACCTCTTATCGCAAAAGTATTAGCTGGTTAGACTTTGCTTTGGATATTTGACTGTAGATAAGGAATTCCTTTTCAAATGTTTGTGAACGAGTAGGTAAAAGAGGCAGGCTGATTACAATATGAAACTGCGCTTTCATCTCACAGCGCAGCATGCATTAGCTGATTCTGATGCTTTCTATAACATAGGCAAGGTAAAACTATCGGAGAAAGATTTCAGAAGTCTAGAGTATCTTGTATTGCTGATGAGAATATACTGTAAGTGCCAAACTTTGTGCAAAAGGTAATGTATTCCAGAAAAGATAAGGAAAGTTATATGGAAACCAGCGTAAGTTCATATCACAACAGGGAACTTAAGTCTCCCTTGAGCTCTTCCTCCAAGTTCGCACTCGTCGAGGAAACCGATTCTGAAGGGGGGGGGGGACTGTTAGCAAAGTTAGTAGTTATTGCCGCTGCACAGAGGCGTTCGTAGGGAATCTTTCAGTCGAGGATGTAGTCATCTGGAATGTCTTACCTCAAGCCTGTATGTCTCCGTGTCCTTTTGTGAGGACGTTTCGGGCACAAAAAATCCATCCTCCTCCGAAGACACGTAGGAAACAGAGAAATCCTGAAAAACCGGTCAGTCTGAGCCATTAATTCGCCGTCGGAGATTCACAATACCACGTTTTTCAGATGAACAGTAATTGGGAAGTTTCTTATTCCAGTTCCTTAAAAGGTTTGGATGATAATTGGATTCCTTGAGACTTACTAGTGCAAAGGTATGGTCTGATATATAATATTATGGTTTGTTGTTTAGGGATAGGTTAGCGACGGGATGAAGTTTATGGTAACCTTTTTTATATATCAAGTGTGTCCTTTTGAAAGTAATGACTTCGGAACTGATTTGATAACACGTAGATTTATAAAGTTATACATATATATTTTTTTTTTTCTCAGAAAGCTCCCTTAGAATTTAGTTTGAATCTAGCACAGCTATTTTCTAAAGCTCATTAGGTCAGATGTGGTGTTCGTGCTACCATCCATTCATTCACGCTGGGTACCGCTCGTGATCACACCTGCGTTAAAAAGTAGGAACACGAAAACCTGAACGAATTTAAAGCCTTGGCACTTTAGAAAGGATGAGAAAAGAGAAAAGATGTTCAAGATGTATCATCATTCCGGTCGAAGTCGAGGACAAAATCGAATGAAGCTTATCCATGCTTTCTTTGCTTTCTAACAAATAGGACATAAACAGAAACAAGTAAAAACAAACCAAGAACATAGTAGACAGTAACCCACGGCTGGCATAAACTATACACATCCCATAGTATCATCTAATCAATAGAACTGAGTGAATTTAGCACACGCTCATCACGAACACTTCCCGAATACGTTGCAAGGACATAATGTGTTCGACATGCAATACAGGTGAGAAATACCAGAGATTAACCAGCGATAGTCGATAGACGGGAGGAATTCCCCGACTCGTATAGGAAACTCAGTTAACCGGATTATTCTCTCCCGTTCACCCCCCCCCCCCGCTCCCCCCTCGCTCCCCCCTATTCGAACTGGGGCAAAAAGGGCGGACTAGTTAATGAGCAACGCCATTGGAATGTACAAATTGCTTTCCAGATTAGATGGGGTTTGGTTGCGAGTTGTTTTTTTGTTTTGTTTGTTGTTGTTGTTGTTGTTGTTGTGCTCTGTTGCTGTTGTTTTGTGGATGAGGGGAAAAGAGGTTGAGTAATGGGGATATTAAATGAGAGAGAGAGAGAGGGAAAAAGAGAGAGAGAGATAGTGTGTATATGTGTGTGTGTGTGAAGGATTAATGTGTTTGTGTATTGTGTATGCATGTTAATTAAAGTACCTCGTTACAGCTTCCCTTTCCTTCCGTCATGGTTGTTACACAGGCTTTTTCTTAGTCGGCCATTGTCCTCATCCCTCCCCTCCCCCCTCGTTTTCCTGCTCCTTCCTCCCTTCCTCCCTCCCTCTCTCCCTCTCTTCCTCTCTTCCTCTCTTCCTCTCCCTCTCTCCCTCTCTCCCTCTCTTCCTCTCCCTCTCTCCCTCTCTTCCTCTCCCTTTCCTCCTTCTCCCTCCCTTTTTCTCCTTCTCCCTCCCTCTTTCTCCTTCTCCCTCCCTCTCCCTCCCACTCTGACTCTTCTGCAAGAGCGAGGGAGAGCCAAGAGCTTTTAATGGCGCGCCAACATCAATTACATTCTGGGTGTGTGGCCTGTCCCTGAAATA
>BOPN01002474.1:203256-207487 GCA_017312705.2 Penaeus japonicus
TAGCCACACGTCTCTTCAAAGGGAATAGGGGTAGGGGGAGGGGTGGTGGGGAAGGGGTAGGAAGAAGGGGAGTAGAGGGAAGGATTGTCAGAGCAGGGTTGTGTTCTGGGAAAATGTGACACGTTTAAGCTTCGGAGTATCTCTCTTTTTCTCTTCGTTTAGCTGTCTCTCATTTTTTTTTCTCTTGCTTTCTCTTCCTTTCTTTCTGTCTGTT
Source organism: Penaeus japonicus (assembly GCA_017312705.2). Classification (NCBI taxonomy): domain Eukaryota; kingdom Metazoa; phylum Arthropoda; class Malacostraca; order Decapoda; family Penaeidae; genus Penaeus; species Penaeus japonicus. Next base: position 203,471 of record BOPN01002474.1, read on the forward strand.
TTTCTTCCTTTCTTTCTTTCTGTTTTTCTTCCTTTCTCCCTTTCTACTCTCTCTCTCGCTCTCTCTCTCTCTCTCTCTCTCTCTCTCTCTCTCTCTCTCTCTCTCTCTCTCTCTCTCTCTCTCTCTCTCTCTCTTGTATGTGTGTGTGTGTGTATGTGTATATATATATATATATATATATATATATATATATATATATATATATATATATATATTTTTTTTTTTTTTTTTTTTTTTTTTTTTTTTTTTTTTTTTTTTTTTTTTTTTTTTTTTTTTTTTTTTTTTTTTTTTTTTTTTTTTTTTTTTTTTTTTTTTTTTTTTTTTTTTTTTTTTTTTTTTTTTTTTTTTTTTTTTTTTTTTTTTTTTTTTTTTTTTTTTTTTTTTTTTTTTTTTTTTTTTTTTTTTTTTTTTTTTTTTTTTTTTTTTTTTTTTTTTTTTTTTTTTTTTTTTTTTTTTTTTTTTTTTTTTTTTTTTTTTTTTTTTTTTTTTTTTTTTTTTTTTTTTTTTTTTTTTTTTTTTTTTTTTTTTTTTTTTTTTTTTTTTGTGTGTGTGTTTTCTACCAGTAACATCACTTTGACAAAAGTATCTGAAAGTTACTGAAGCTAAATGTATACTGTAGATAATAAGTCTGATATCATAGTTTATAAAACATCCGTTTTTAAATTGATTAATGCACTTCAATTATAAATGAACTGTAGATCCACTTGAATCTGCATGAATCCATCCACATTTGTCCAATTTCATGACTTCATTCAACCACACAAATTCACCTTAAATCTGCATAAATCCACATGATTCCACCGTAGAACCACTTAAATCTATCATGCTTTCAATATCCGTGTCCTCTTTTTCTGTATTACCCCTCTCCCTCTCTCCCTCTCTCTCTCTCCCTCCCCCCCCCCTCTCTCTCTCTCTCTCTCTCTCTCTCTCTCTCTCTCTCTCTCTCTCTCTCTCTCTCTCTCTCTCTCTCTCTCTCTCTCTCTCTCTCCCTCTCTCCCCCCTCACCCCCGCCCTTCCCCCTCTCCCACTCTCTCTCCCTATCCCTATCCTCCTCCTCCCTCCCCCTCCTCCTCCCGCCGACGTGACAATCAAAGTGATCATAAACAACCGAGTGTCTCCTTATTTCATATCATTTCTGTTTGATTAATTGCCGTCAAGAGACCTTTACTTGACGCTTGGCCGCAGCTGTCAACTTTTATATGGATTCTCCGCGTGACAGACAGTTGGATAGGTAGATAATTAGAAATAGATAGATAGATAGAGAGAGAGAACCTGATTGGGGAATAGATAAATCTAATCTAAGATAAGATAATGTAAGGAAATGAATATAGCAATAAGTAAATATAGATAACAATAAGCATAATGAATAGGTTATAGATAATTCTAGACTTAATATATGTGAATAAGAAAGGATTTAAGACTGAGATTTTAAAGAAGAGGATTACGAACACTAAATTACGTCACGAGACACTTGTTTATACTCAGGCGACTATCCTCTATTGAAATGGAATCCAATTATCGCCAGCCCCTCCTCGGCTGTGCCCCTGCCTCTACCTCTGCCTCTTCTTCTTCCTATTTCTGCTCTTCTTTTTGTTTGTTTTATTTATAGCTTTTTTTTTCTTCTTCTTCTTCTACTACTTCATAATTTTTTTCTTTTCTTTTCCTTTTATTTTTAATCTTCTGCTTCTGTTTGTCTTGATTTTTTTCCCACTCTCCTCACCCCCCTCTTTCTCCCTCATTTCCTCACCCCTATTTTCCCCTCATCTTTTCATCTCCCCATCAATTCCTCCTTATCTCCCCATTTCTCAGTTCCTCTCCCCGTTTTCCCCACTCTTTCCCTCCTCCCTCATCTCTCCACTCCACCCTCCTCGCCCCTCTTCCTCTCCTCATCCCCGCACTCCACTCCTTACCCGTTCTTTCCATCTTCATCTCCTCATTTCCCTACTCCATACCTCAGCTCCTTTTCACTCCTCATCTCATCCTCCTTTCCCTACCCACTGCACCCTCCCCACCCTCTTCCTCACTCCTCCTCATCTCCCCACCCTTCTTTCTTCCTCACCCCTCCTCACCCCTCCTCATTTCCTCATCACCTCATCACCCCACCTTCTCTCCTCCCCACCCTCCTCCCCACCCTCCTCCTCACTCCTCCTCGTCTCCCCATACCCCCGCCCTCTTTCCTCCTCACCTTACTCCTTACCCTTCCTCATCTCATCTTCCCACCCCACTTTCCTCCACACCCTCCTCCTTATCCTTCTTTCCTCCCCACCTCTCATATCTCTCCTTATCACCTCAACCCTCTTTCCTTCCCACCCTCCTCCTCAACCATCCTCATCTCCCCACTACCCACCTCTCTTTCTTACCAACCCCTCCTCGCCCCTCATCACCCCTCCTCATCTCCTTCCTTATCACCCTTCCTCATCACCTTCCGTCATCACCCCTCCTCGCCCCTCATCACCCCTCTTCACCCCTCCTCGCCCCTCATCACCCCTCCTCGACCCTCATCACCCCTCCTCGACCCTCATTACCCCTCCTCACCTCCTTCCTTATCACCCTTCCTTATCACCCTTCCTCATCACCTTCCCTCATCACCGTTCCTCATCTCCCACCAGCTGGTCCCGCCGCGGCTTCACCCACGTGTTCATGTTCCTGATCCTGGCCGGCTACACTGCCCTGGGCGCCCTGCTCTTCATCGCCATCGAGTCGCCACACGAGACGGAGGAGAAGCATGACATCGAGGAGGCGAGGCTGCAGCTGGTGCGGGGGCTGTGGGACCAGCGCGACAGCGGGGGGAACTTCACCGACTGGGAGATGGTGAGTTTGGTGTGGGGGGGTTGTGGGTGTGTGGGGGGGGTGTAGGGGGTGTAGGGGTGTGTGGTAAAGTTTGGGTGGTAAGATGGGGCGGGGGAGAGATCGGGGAGAGGGGAGAGGGGAGGGGATGTGGAATCGGCTGTAAGAATGAGTGGGAATATCACTGGTCGATGGGTTTATTTGGGGGGTGGGGGGATGGGATAAGGGGTTGGGATGAGGGTTGTAGAGGAGGAGGAGGGAGGGGAGGTAAAGAGGAGGAGGGTAATGAGTGATGGGAATCGTGGATTTCATCGATTGGGAGGTCGTGGTAGGATTGTGGAAGGGATTGGTGCTGTGGGTGTCCTCGTGTGTGGACTTTTTACCCATTTTACCCTTTGGGAGACGGTGAGTATGCTGGGAGATTGTGGAAGTTGGGGGTGGGGGTTATGGGAGGTTGGAAGGGGGCATTGAGGGGGGATAGGGGTTGTGGGTGTACGAGAGAGAGAAAGAGAAACAGAGAGAGAGAAATATACATGAATAAATAGAGATAGAGTAAACATTGAGGAAGAAAGATTTTTTTTTATGATAATGATAGAATGTAAAAAAAAATGATATTGATATACCGAAAATTAAAAATAAAATAAAATTCATACATGTCAAAATCCAACACCTTTTCACACCTCCACTCCCCCCACCCACCCTTTCCCCATTTCCACAGCTCCTTCCCCCCCTTCTCTCTTACCACCCCTTTTCATACCCATCTCCTCCCCTCCTCCCATCCTCCTCCTCCCTTCAAAGCCCCCTCTTCTAACCCCTCTCCCCTTCCCCCTCCCCTTTTCTCCCCACCACCTCTTCCCCATCTTTACCTCCCCCTCCTTCTCCCTTCTCTTTCCTCTTCCCCCCATCTCTTATCCCCTTCCACTTCCTTCCCCCACTTCATCCCCCTCCCTTCCCGCCTCTTCTCCCCTCTTTCCCTCCCATCCCCCCCTATATCATTCCCCCTTACCCTTCTCCCCTCTTCCCTTCCTTCCCCATCTCTTCCCACTCCCCCTTTTTCCCTATTCCATCCCGCCCTTCTTCTTTTCCCCTCTGCCTCCCCCTCCTACCCCTTTGCCTCCCCCTCCTACCCCTCTGCCTCCCCCTCCTACCCCTCCGCCTCCCCCTCCTACCCCTCTTCCTCCCCCTCCTACCCCTCTTCCTCCCCCTCCTACCCCTATTCCTCCCCCTCCT
>BOPN01002475.1:2500-5000 GCA_017312705.2 Penaeus japonicus
TATTTCTTAGAATCAGACACAGACGCAGGTGAAAGGAATAAGAGTAAGAAAGCGAAGATAGCTAAAAAAAAATATTAGGTTCTGACAAGAAACTCATTCCTGTAAATATGGAACTTGCACTTTACTCTGCCTGAAAAGTCTGTTAGGCCGTTTGTCTCACGGCTTTTGAATAATTTTCACTTTCCTGTGCCGTATTTCTGTGCTTGCGTGGGTTACCGAGAAGTGTGTGTGGCAGTGAGTTCCTAAGTGTGTTTATAGAAATGATTCTGTGTGAGTGGATGAGTGTGTGTATAGGTGAGCGCTCACGCGAGCACGTGTGTGTGTGTGTGAGTTTCATAGTGAATGATGCTCTCAAAATTCAAGGATTGTTTGGTTATGTGGAGAGCAAGTAACGTTTCATATTACTCTGTGCATGCAATTCTAAGATATGAATACTTTCAACATCCACAAAGATAAACAGTGCATTACATAATAGTCATTTGAATAAGAGAAGAAAAGAAAAGAAAAGTGAAAAAAAATCTAATGTTCCTAAACTTTACGAAAATCATTGGATTGATTAGAAGCAACATGAGGCTGATTGTACGGATGAGAGAAAAAGAAAAGAAAAAAAAGAAAAGAAAGAGTTGACTTGGATTATGATTGCCTATAAATATCTGTATGTATGACACATATACATATCTGTATGTATATGTGTCTGTATGTGTATATTGTATCTGCATGTGTATGTATGTGTACAGGTATATGAATATAGCCCCTCCCCCCCTTCTCTCTATCTTTATCTATATATGCTTCTGCCTATTTGTATATCTACCTATATATCTATCTGTCTTTAAATATGTCTGACTCTCTCTCTCTCTCTCTCTCTCTGTGTCTGTATGTGTGTGTCTTGAGCTTTGATAATGCGAGTTTAAGTTAAGATTTATGATTTATTCATTCACTATTGCGATATAGCATGTACATCTTTCTCAGCTATTGATTTAAAGCAGTGGTAGCAAGCATTATTTGCATGAAAAAAGGATTGATTTCAATTGCTTTTAATATAATTTCCTGTAGTCGATCTACTCTGTAGCCAAAGTATTGTTTTCTCCCTTAATCCTTTTATTAAAACTGGAATGAGAAAGAGAGAGAGAGAGAGAGGGGGAGAGAGAGAGAGAGAGGGGCAGAGGAAGACAGACAGGCAAATAGAAAGACATATAGATAGATAGACAAAAACAAAGAGAAGGGCAGAGAGAGTTAGGGAGGGAGGTGTCAGACAGACATGTAGAGTCACACAGACATGATAAGAAAATTTCTGAATGAAAGGGAAAAAAGGGGATAGAATAGTTTACACTATTTTTTTTATTTATTTTTTTTACTTTCATATTCTTTGAATCTAGAAAAAAAGTCTGTATGTCTGTATGTATATGTGTCTGTATGTGTATATTGTATCTGTATGTGTATGTATGTGTATATGAATATAACCCTCCCCCCCTTTCTCTCTATCTTTATCTGTATATGTTTCTGCCTATTTGTATATCTACCTATATATCTATCTGTCTTTAAATATGTCTGACTCTCTTTCTCTCTCTCTCTCTCTCTCTCTCTCTCTGTGTGTGTGTGTGTGTCTTGAGCTTTGATAATGCGAGTTTAAGTTAAGAAATATGATTTATTCATTCATTATTGCAATATAGCATGTACATCTTTCTCAGCTATTGATTTAAGGCAGTGGTAGCAAGCATTATTTGCTTTTGATACCATTTCCTGTAGTCGATCTGCTCTGTAGCCAAAGTATTGTTTTCTCCCTTAATCCTTTTATTAAAACTTGGATGAAATTAAATTCAGTGTTTGATATAATTACGATGGCAGATAGGGATTATTCACATAAAAGGATAGATAGATAGATAGATAGATAGATAGATAGATAGATAGATAGATAGATAGATAGATAGATAGATAGATAGATAGATAGATAGATAGATGGATAGATAGATAGAGAGAGGTAGAGACAGACAGGCAAATAGAAAGACAGATAGACAGATAGACAGAAACAGGTAACAAGGGCAGAGAGAGAGAGAGAGAGAGAGAGAGAGAGAGAGAGAGAGAGAGAGAGAGAGAGAGAGAGAGAGAGAGAGAGAGAGAGAGAGAGAGAGAGAGAGAGAGAGAGATGTTAGACAGACATGTAGAGTCACACAGATATGATAAGAAAACTTCTGAATGAAAGGGAAGAAAGGAGATAAAATAGTTTACACGATTTTTTTTTTTTACTTTCATATTCTTTGAATCTAGAAAAAAGTCAACTAATAAAGGTCTGAAGGTCGTGAGTTTCATAATGAAATAAATATGTAAATGAATAAGCACGAAAAAATATGTGATAGATGAATGAATGTATAAACAATTTAGATTAAAAATTGCGATTGATGACGAAGAATAAAAAAAGGATAATTAAGAAGAGAGTAAGATGTAGGGGAAGAGAGAGTAATAATAGGATCAAAAATAATAATGGTAATAAGAAAAAGTGTAA
>BOPN01002475.1:35000-40000 GCA_017312705.2 Penaeus japonicus
ATAAAAATAATAATGATAATGATAATGATAACGATAATGCTAATGATTACAGTGATGGTTATGAAAATGATAACGATAACGATAATGATAATGATAACGATAATGATAATGATGACAATAATGAAAACGATAAAAATAATTAAAGCGATGATGATGATAATGACAATAATACAATAATGATAACAATAGAAAAAAAAACATTCACAACAATAATAATCGAAATGATAATAAAGTGGTAACGATGGTAATGATAATGATCATATTTTCAAAAGTCAATATTAACTCAGTCACATCTTCTATTCATTTTCCAACCATGCAGTTTGCGTCTCTCGTCATGCACCTTCATAATCTCCAGCCCCCCACCCCCTTTCCCAACCCCCGACACATACCCAAGACCCCCCCCTCCACTATAGCCACCTATCTCATCCTACCCACTCGGTCATGCAGAACTTCCCATGCCTATCACACACCCTGTCTCCTCTTCCGCCCCCCCCCCCCAACTTTCAACCCCATCCCCCATGTGACCCCTAACCCTCATCCCCATCTCCTCTACCCCCCCACCTCCCTCCCCTTCCCCTAAACTCTCTTGCATGACCCTCGTGTCTGCCATAAATTCTGCCGCTATTACCGTCGCGCATGACTCACGACTTCTCATGTCTCGGGGCACCTTCGCATGAACTCTCGTACCTCTCTGTGGACGAGCGAGTGAACGAGAGAGAGAGAGAAAGAGAAAAAGAGAGAGAAAGAGAAAAAGAGAGAGAAAGAGAAAAAGAGAGAGAAAGAGAGAAAAAGAGAGGGAGGGAGAGAGAGAAGATGAGAGAGAGAGAGAGGAAGAGTTAGATAGATAGATAGATAGAAAGACTGACAGACAAACAAACAGACATATGCACTACACACATGACAGTTGCACACATAAACACCTACACACACATCTCTATATCCAAGGAAATATAACTCACTTTCCTTGGAATTAAATTTCCATTAACTCTACGTGTTAAGAAATCAGATTTGAGATCTTGCCTTTAGAATATACATATGTTCTTCATTCTGTCTATATTCCCGTTATTCTGTTTATCAGTTAGTCCTCTCTTCCGGTTCTGCTTTTCCTATTTTTTCTTTTTCTTTTTATCTCTGTTTGTCTATCTACGTAACTCTGACCATCACTCTTTGTAATCATCTACCTGATACTGATTGTTAAACCTCACTTAGATATAAAAAATAATAAAAAAATAAACAATAAAAAGCTGTTCAGTGTCTTGACATCCCCTCCCTGTGTCGCGCCTTTGGGAAGCGATCACCTCTTGTCCAAATAAACACTGTAAAAGACAAAAGTTCAATTTTGAAGCAGGAATTCAGGAGACTGCAGAACTGGTAATTAAATTTGTTGGTTCACTGGTTCCAAATGGAATTCGTTGGCTACATCCCTTCACGTACCATAGGTAAGATATTTTCATTCTGTAAACAAAAGAAAATATTAAATGTGTTGTGTCAATGCTCCCTTTTTCCTTTTTTTCTTTTTTTCGTTCCTTATTTTATTTTTCTCTGTAAACAAAGGAGTACATGGAATCCTCTCTTTCTCTTGGTCAATCTATCTACTTTTTTTTTTTTCTCTCTCTCTCTCTTTTCTTTCTTTCTCTCTTCTGTCTCTCTTTCATTCTTTCTCTCTCTCTTTCTTTCTTTTTTCTCGCTCACAATTTATTTATTTATTTCTCTCACAGTCCACTTATAATGATATTACTATTATCAATATAAATGACGTTATCTTCCAAATCATCAATGTCATTACCATTATTATCATATCTATCATCACTACTATCATCATTATCATTATTTCCATCATTATTATCATTATCATCATCCTTATCATTATCATTATTTTCATCCTTATGATTATCATTTCAATCAATACTAGTGCTATCATTATTATCGCAAGCCTTATTATCACTATTATTATCTTTGTTAATTTCATTATTTGATATGCGTAACTGTAGTAACATCTTTATAATTTTATCACACACACACACACATACACATACACATACATACATACATACATACATACATACACACACATATAAATATATATATATATATATATATATATATATATATATATATATATATATATATATACATATATATATATATATATATATATATATATATATATATATATATTATATATATATATATATATATATATATATATATATATATATATATATATATACGTATATATATATATATATATATATATATATATATATATATATATATATATATATATATATATATATATATATATATATATATATATATATATAGTATATATATATATATATATATATATATATATATATATATATATATATATATATATAATTATATATATATATATATATATATATATATATATATATATATATATATATATATATATATATATATATACACGTATATATATATATATATATATTTTTTTTTTTCTTTTTTTTCTTCATTGTTTTATCTATTTACCCATTTACTTACACAAAGACACTCACAAACACGCAGAAACTGATGTACAAACCCTCACAAAAAAAACAAACTTTAGAAGAAAAAAGAAAGAAAAAAAAAAAACAGAGAAAAAAAGCAGAACCGAACGAATAAAAAAATTCTCCAAAACTGCCAAGGGACGCATGAGAATTGGACAAGAAGACGAAGTTCTCGAGAACATCCCAAAGCGACCCATTCTCTGCAAACTTCGTCAATGGATAGCCTGGTGAAAGCACTTTTGGCGACGATTTTATTGAAGATGAAGATCCCTTTGAGTTTTTAAGAAGTTCTAAATGTATCATGCACGGTAAATCGCCACGGTGCATGACGATGAAAGTTGCATAATGTTGACGAAGGAGGAGAATCTTGGCGTGTGAACGAGCGGCAGACGAGGGCGTTTTAGATCGGCGGAGGGAATGATGGTGAGGAGGAGGATGGTGGTGATGGTGAGGAGGAGGATGGTGGTGATGGTGATGATGGTGAGGAGGAGATGGGGGTGATGGTGAGGAGGAGGATGGGGGTGATGATGGTTAAACTTTTAGAGAAAAAAAAATATAAGAAACGAAAAAAAGAAGAACCGAGCGAATAAAAAAATCTTCCAAAACTGCCAAGGGACGCATGAGAATTGGACAAGAAGACGAAGTTCTCGAGAACATCCCAAAGCGACCCATTCTCTGCAAACTTCGTCAATGGATAGCCTGGTGAAAGCACTTTTGGCGACGATTTTATTGAAGATGAAGATCCCTTTGAGTTTTTAAGAAGTTCTAAATGTATCATGCACGGTAAATCGCCACGGTGCATGACGATGAACGTTGCATAATGTTGACGAAGGAGGAGAATCTTGGCGTGTGAACGAGCGGCAGACGAGGTCGTTTTAGATCGGCGGAGGGAATGATGGTGAGGAGGAGGATGGTGGTGATGGTGAGGAGGAGGATGGGGGTGATGGTGAGGAGGAGGATGGTGGTGATGGTGAGGAGGAGGATGGGGGTGATGGTGAGGAGGAGGATGGGGGTGATGGTGAGGAGGAGGATGGTGGTGATGGTGAGGAGGAGGATGGTGGTGATGGTGAGGAGGAGGATGGGGGTGATGGTGAGGAGGAGGATGGTGGTGATGGTGAGGAGGAGGATGGTGGTGATGGTGAGGAGGAGGATGGTGATGATGGTGAGGAGGAGGATGGTGATGATGGTGAGGAGGAGGATGGGGATGATGGGGAGGAGGAGGATGTGGATGATGGTGAGGAGGAGGATGGGGATGATGGGGAGGAGGAGGATGGGGGTGATGGTGAGGAAGAGGATGGGGATGATGGTGAGGAGGATTATGGTGATGATATTGAAAAGGAGGATGGGGATGATGGTGACAGGGATGATAATAATGATGATATAAGAAAGAGGATAGTGATGATGATATAGGAAAGAAAATGGTGGTGATAGTGAGGGTGATGAAACGGATGCCTGTGATGATTATAGGGATACACAAAATTATGATGGTGATAATGATTGTGAAAAATGAGGATGGTGCAACTGACGATGGATATGGTAGGAATAGCTATTACGATGGTGATGATGATCATGTTGTTGAACAAAGGACTTTAGTAGTTATGTTAATGATGATAATTACAAAAGCAACAATGCAAACATACATGGCATTGCAAAAGGTGATATTAGTAATGATGATAATAGTATTAATACAATTGATCTTGATTATAATGATGATACTAATGATGATAATGATAAAGATAATATTGACAGCAATGATACAAGTGATAATGATAATAATGATAATAATGATAATATCAGTGTAATGGATGATAATGACAATGTTAATAAAAAGGATGATGATGAATGTAATAATAATAATGATAAAACACTCCTCCAGACACACGCACATACAAACAGAAACACGCACACACAAACAGACAGAAACATACATACACACACAAACAGATCCCCCCACCCACACCCACACAAACGGAGACACACACAAACACACACACAAACGGAGACACACACAAACACACACACACACAAAGAGACCCCCCCCCCCCACACACACACACTCAAACAGAAACACACACACAAAGAGACACCCCCACACGCACAAACGCAAACAAACACCCCCCTACACACAAACACATCCACCCATAAACAGCATAGAAGTAAACACAAACAGAATTCAATTACGGTGATAGAATATCCACCCAATGCATATTTATTCGATAATAAATCTCCTCATGCACTCGATCTCATTTCTTATTTATTCAAACATCAATCAAAACAGTTCACAATTAATCCAAAACCACACTCTTATTCCTTGTGCTTCTCTTGGCTCGAACGCTCATTCCACCAGACCTTTGGTATCGACAAAGATCAATATTGCGCAAGGAAAAGAGTCCATGTATGTATTGCGTCTGCAACGGCCGATTCTTTACGAGCACAATCTTCTGTTCGGAAAATTCTAAAGCACAG
>BOPN01002475.1:74923-77423 GCA_017312705.2 Penaeus japonicus
ATATATATATACATATATATATATATATATATATATACACATAAGACAAGTTAAGAACAAGAGCAAGACATCAATCAACGTTAATTTCCTCTTAGATACAATTGTAATAACACTAAGATTGATGATGCTGTTAGATTTTTCTTTAATCTCGTAAATTAACTGGTACATCATCATCATGTATGTATGTGTTTGTTTATGTGTGTGTGTATTTGAGTATATGTGTGAGTGTGTTTGTTTAGATGTGTGTTTGACTGATTGTGTGCGTGTGTGTGTCGATTTGTTTGTATGTGTTTGAGTGTGTGTGTGTGTTTGTGCGTGTGCGTGTATGTGTGTGTGTGTGTTTGTATGTGTATGTGTGTGTTCGTGTATGCGTCTTTGAGTGTACGTAAGTGTTTATGTATGTGTGTATATACAAGCACGACCGCATACGTATATGTGTAGTTCAATTCGTGTCTATATCCTCGAAGTGGAAACGCAATCTGACTCGGATTAATGGATGTGAGATCTACCCTCCCTCCTCCCTCCCTTCCCTCCCCTCCCTACCAACCTCTCGTCCCACTACCACCTTCCCTTCTATTCAGACCTACAGAAAATTGTCAATCCTATGTGGAAAAGGATTGGGATATTCATTTACAATCTGGAATACTGTTACGATCCTTTTGAGTGTATTAATATCTCTACATTTTCGACATAGTCTAGTCAGTCTATTTCATTTATTATACAGTGGTTGTATATGCTTGTGTAATCGAATAAGCTGTAATGATAATGCTCAGGAGACGAAGAGGGAGAGAGAGAGAGAGAGAGAGAGAGAGAGAGAGAGAGAGAGAGAGAGAGAGAGAGAGAGAGAGAGAGAGAGAGAGAGAGAGAGAGAGAGAGAGAAAGGAATGGAGAAAGAGGGAGGGAAGGAGAGAAAGAGAGAGAGACGGGGAGAAAGACTGAGAGAAAGAGAGAGAGAGAGAGCGAGAGAGAGAGAGAAAGATAAAGAGAACGAAGAGAGAGACAGAGAAAGCTTTCCAAAGCAAGCTCTACTCTCTTGTAAGCCAAACGGAATCCTTCGGAAGCGATCCTTTGAATGTAATAACAAGCCTGTGCTTTAAGTCGATTCTTCGCTCTCCCCTTTTTTAAGGCGTCTACAAAGTGAACATTTTCGCAAGACAAAAATTCTAATATATTTAAAGACTCGAATGCCTTTGAGCATCCCACTGTAATGTAGGTTTTTGTCTGTTTTCTTTCTTCCTTTGGCTGCGAGTTTCTCTTCGCTGTCTTGTCTGGAATTGTCCTTTGATGATTTTTAATGTTTATTCTCGATTACGTTCACAATGAAGATATTTTTTTGTAGAAATGATAGTATTGGTAAGAATGTTATTGATAACAATAATAATAACGTAAGAAATGTATATATAATATATATATATATATATATATATATATATATATATATATATATATATATATATATATGTATATATGTATATATATATATATATATATATATATATATATATATATATATATATATATATGTATTATATATATATATGTATATATATATATATATATATATATATATATATATATATACATATATATATATATATATATATATATATATATATATATATATATATATATATATATATATATATATATATACATGTATATATGTGTATATATATATATATATATATATATATATATATATATATATATATATATATATATATATATATATATATATATATATATATATATATATATAAGACATATATATATATATATATATATATATATATATATATATATATATATATATATATATATATATATTCATATACTTATACAAATACATATATAATCACACTCACACATAATCAAATTTGCGATTTTCCTGTCCCTCATCTCCTCTCGCAGGTCTTCTGCCCTTGCTCTCACCCCGCCCTCCTCGTCTCACTCTCCCCATCCCTTGACCCCTACACTTCCTACCTCTCTCTAACGCCCTCTCCTCCCTCCCCACTCTATCTCCCTTTATTGACTCCACTCCTCTCCACCTCAATCTCCCTCTCCATCCCTCCTCCTCTTCTTCTTCTTCTCCCTTTCCACGTCCTTCCACTTACTTCTTCCTTCCCTCCCTCCCTCCTCCTTACCCTTCCATCCTCCTCCTTTCGTTTACTCCATCCCTCTTTCCTTCTGTTCCTTTAAATTATTTTCCCTCTTAATATTATCCCTTCTTCCATCCTTTTCTTCAACCATACCCATCATTTCCCTCCTTCACTCCCTCCTTCCATCCCTCCCACCCTAACCTTCAATTCCCTCCCTCCCTCTCTCCCTCCCTCCCTCCCCCCCCCCCCCTCCTTCTCTCCTCCTACTATCTTCACCCTTCTCTTTATTATCTAAGTCCCCCATAAAATAAAGGCATTAAAGTTTTATATGAAGTTTATTGGAAGACCCTCGGGTACTATTTCCGTATTTGGCAAATGACTGGTTGAAAAGTGCAACAATA
>BOPN01002475.1:112423-114923 GCA_017312705.2 Penaeus japonicus
ATTTATTCTATCTCTTATGTTAGTTGTCTCATTTACATGCACATACATATTCATAAGTTCGTTACTTCCTTTATCTATTTACTCTTCTCTTCCTGGCACGCTAGACATGACAGTGTTGTCATGTCTTTCCCTTCACAAGAGCTACATAACGATACAACACTTCTGTCTCCACATTCCAATGTTACATGTCACATACGTGATTCACACACATTGTCAGAAACATCTACAATGTGCCAGAGAGTCCCTTCGCGGGGAGCAGAGGAGCAACAGCCCGTTTCTCGGTGTAGGAGTAGCTGTTACTCCAACGCCTCTCTCTCTCTCTCTCTCTCTCTCTCTCTCTCTCTCTCTCTCTCTCTCTCTCTCTCTCTCTCTCTCTCTCTCTCTCTCTCTCTCTCTCTCTCTCGTTCTGATCAAGTTGTGGCGATAAACCTAAAAGCTATATCGTCCCTGTACTTCACAAGCCAAGCTCAACATAGCGCCACTCTTGTAAGGGTCACTGTCCAGCCTCCCCCCCCCCCTCGCTCTCTCTCTCTTTCTCTCTCTCTCTCTCTCTCTCTCTCTGCTTGTTTCCTTCTCCGTCTCTTTTTCTTTAATTCTCACTCTTTTTCTTTAATGCTCTCTTTTTCCTATCCATCTCTCTCTGTTTTTATGTCTCTCTCTCTCTCTCTCTCTCTCTCTCTCTCTCTCTCTCTCTCTCTCTCTCTCTCTCTCCCATTCTCTCTCTCTCTCTCTCTCTCCTCCCCCTCTCTTTCTCCCCCTTTCTCTCTCTCTCCCACAAATAACAAGGCCACAGCCTATTCTCCCCACACACGCGGGGACGAAGAGCAACCCCCAGAAACCCCGCGAGGGAATCCCCATCTATCAGCTCCAATAGCACGGCGATAGACCCGGATTCCTGCCCCGTGATCAGGACTAGACTGCGCGGTTTTGCGAGGCGGATATAAAGCGCGGTTGATGGCCGATCCGCGAGCCCCGACCTGCGTTATTATCGTCATTAATGGCGCAATCGAAGATGTTATGGCCGCTCGGGGGAGATTGGATTAATCTCTTGAAAGATTTAGATAACGCCCGAAATATGGAGTGGGCTTCTCGCTCCACATACAGAGACGTACATAAACATGTATGCACATACACACACACACATACACACATATATATGTACATACATAAATACACTGTACATACTTACTTACAGAAATATATATATAAGAGTATAAACCTCAAAGTATCCCCCTCCTTACTCTCTCTCCTCCCACCTCCTCGAGGCCATCTCCTCCCCCTCCCTTCCTTCATCCTCCTCTCCCCCCTTTCCTCTCCTTCCCTTCCCCTCCCTCCAACCCTTTTCGATGCGTCAAACCCTCCTCCCCCTACCTCCCACCTTACCCACTTCTCCCCCTTCTCTCCCATCATCCTCCGGGACCTCCCTCCCCCTCTCCTCCCCTTCCCCTCCCTCCAACCCTTTTCGATGCGTCAAACCTTCCTCTTCCTACCACCCACCTCATCCCCTCCTTACCTCCCTACTCACTCCTCTTCCTCCCTACCTCCCTCCCCCTCTCTCTCCACCCCTTCCCCTCTCTTCCTACCCTCTCTACCTTTCTCTCCACTTCTCCTCCTCCTGTCCCTACCTCCCCCCTCTCCACTCCTACCCCATCCCCTCCCCTCCCCCCCTTCCCCTCCCACTCTTCCCAACCCTCCCCTCTTCAACCCCCTCCCTCCCTCCTCTTCCCCTTCTCCTCCCTCACACCTTCTGGAATCCTCCCTTCCCTCCCCTTCCTACCTCCCCCCCACTCCCCCCTTCCCCATTAGCGAGTCCTACGATCGTCCTCAGAGGAGTTTTACGAGTTAGGAGTGTTACGCTCCCTGGCTGACCCCTTCCGACTCTTCGGGGAGAGTGGAGGGACTAGGTTACCTTTCGGGTTTGGGGCGGCCGTGCTCGCTGTATTCGCTCTTGCTTTTCTCTCGTTTTCTTTCTATTTCTTTCTTTGTCTTTGTCTTTTCTCTATTTCTTTTTTCTCTTTTGGTTTCTCTTTCTTTTTTTTTTCTTTCTTTTTTTTGTCTCTCTCTCTCTTTCTCGTTCTCTCTCTCTCTCTCTCTCTCTCTCTCTCTCTCTCTCTCTCTCTCTCTCTCTCTCTCTCTTTCTCTATCACTGTCTCTCTCTCTATCTATCTATCTCTATCTCCTTTGTCTATCCCTTTTTCTTGCTGTATTTATCCTCCCTTCCTTTCTTTCTCTCTCTCCTTCCTTCTTTCCAAATGTATCTCTTTCGCAATATTTATATCTGTAAGTCTCCTTCAGTGTCTGTATTTCTATCTTCCGTTATTTTTCTATCTCTCAATCTCGTTATCCCTGTATCTCTTTTCGTTTCTGTACCCCCCCTCCCCTTATAGCTCTCTCTCGCTCTCACTTTCGCCCTCACTAACATTTTCTGACTGTCTATTTATATATCTATCAGGAAAGATATATATATATATATATATATATAGATAGATAGATAGATAGA
>BOPN01002475.1:134923-137423 GCA_017312705.2 Penaeus japonicus
CTGGTGTCCTTGTTTGTTTACTCTAACTTGACGTGTACTGTTTGTCTCTTCCTAATCTAAGCGTCGCATACTTTGCATGTTTGTGTGTTTATATATATATATATATATATATATATATATATATATATATATATATATATATATATATATATATATATATATATTTACATATATACATATACTAAAAAGTAGTTCCCCTAAATAAAAACTCTTTAATTACCAAACTATACAAGATCTCCTACTGTGAATAGCATAAGCTGCATTTATAGCCCTTGATTATAATAATAATTAACCAATGGTTAATGAAGGAGAAATTGTTCTGCGTAAATGGCCAGCTTACACGGAACTGGGTGTACCGTGTAAAAAAAAAAAAAAATGTAAACCGACTAAATGGTAGCAGAGGAATGTCAAAATCGGAAGCTAAAAGATTAAAGGATTTTTTTTTTATGAATAAGGTATATAAATTAATGGACAGGCTTAACAAATCAATGAATGAAGTAAAAAAGGATACCTATTAATGATCTAAGAGCCATTATAACTTTAGAACTTTTTAAATGAAATTGATGAAAATGATGATAACAGCACTAATGATAAGAGAAACATTACATGATTTTGACAACAGAAACAAAAAGTTCAAGGAAATGTTTATGAATATGCATGAAATAAATAAACTTCATGCACTAAAAATAACAATAACAGTTTTAATAATTTGAGTTCTGTCATTCAGTGACTTTTTGAGAATTTTGATAATGCTACAAAATTCAAATAGCAATCGCTCTTTCAACGAAGTAAAGTTCTGACAGAAGAAATTAATATAAATTTATCAAATCTCTATACTCGGTGATATTTGCCTAACCCTAATCAAACAAATATTTCATGATAAATCACCGAAATTTAAAAATCAGCGGAAGTAGACCGCCCAAATCCCAACGCCATTAGGAAAAATAAATACTTAATTGCAGACACTCTGTGACTATTGTATGTCATCGCAGGAAAAAGGGAGAAAAAAAGGTCGAACGTTGATAGACTCGGGTCAGCCATGGAAAAGCAGTGGAGTGGTTCTTTCAGTTAGAAAAAGAGTTAGAGGCTGATGTTCAAAGTTTTTACTAACAATCTGAAAGGGGAATCATGTTAGGAATGGAAAGGTAGTGCTTTTCTTTTTTTTTTTTCTTTTTTTTTGTGGTTGACTTATGTATGTTTCTTGTGTGAATTCTTTGCATGAGTTAAGTTATTGTTTTTTGTTACTAACACTTTTCACAAGATCATAAATATGTTTTTTTTTTTTTTTTTTTTTTTTTTGTTTTTTTTTTTTTTTTTCTTTTCTTTTTTTGTCAACTCGTTAACCTCCATGGAATCGTTCTGCCATTATTGATATGTAATTCGAAAACGAAAGTAATGTTTTCTTTAAAAGGAATAAATGGTTGTGTGCGTTTGTGTGAAAAGAGGGGAGCGAAAGAGAGAGAGAGAGAGAGAGAGAGAGAGAGAGAGAGAGAGAGAGAGAGAGAGAGAGAGAGAGAGAGAGAGAGAGAGAGAGAGAGAGAGAGAGAGAGAGAGAGAGAGAGAGAGAGAGAGAGAGAAAGTCAGAAAACAGAAACAGGTAGAAACAAGGAAGAAGGCGGCAAAAAGGACAAAAAAATGAAAACCAGAAAAAGGGAAAGAGAAAAATCAGAAACAAAAGACGACTCGAAAGAGAATATTTCAGCGTTCGCAAACTCGCCCCTTTTGACGTCTCAGCTAAAACGAGGCAGACGATCAGAATGGTGTAACGAGAATAAACTCTCTTTAGCATATTCTACAAACATCTCTATGTATGTTTATATATATATATATATATATATATATATATATATATATATATATATATATGTCTATATATATATATGTATATATATATATATATATATATATATATATATATATATATATACATATATATATATATATATATATATATATATATATATATATATATATATATATATATATGATCATAATTTCTTGCCAATGACGATAATGATGATAGGGATGAATATAGTAAGAGGAGGATGACAAAGTTAGAGGAAAAAAGAAGAATCAGGATTTAGACATATATGTACGTGTGTGTGTGTATATGTATATATGTATATATATATATATATATATATATATATATATATATATATATATATATATATATTCATCTATCTATCTATCTATCTATCTATCTATCTATATATGTGTGTGTATGTATGTATTTATGTATGTATGTATATACATACACACAAACACACACACGCGCACACACACACACACACACACACACACACACACACACACACACACACACACACACGCACACACACACACACACACATACATATATATATATATATATATATATATATATATATATATATATATATATATATATATATATATATATTATATATATATATATATATATATATATATATATATATATATATATATATATATATATATATATATATATATATTTATA
>BOPN01002475.1:152423-154923 GCA_017312705.2 Penaeus japonicus
AGATGGAAGAAAAGAAAAGAAAAGAAAAAAAGTAATGTGCATTGAAAGAAGAGAGAAAATTCACTTGCATTGCAAGATGAAGTAAACTACATTGAAAATTAAAGTAAAATGCATTGAAAATTACCGTAAACTGCATGGAAAGATGTATTAACTACACTGAAAATTAAAGTAAAATGCATTGAAAGATGAAATACTCTGCATTGAAAGATAAAGTCAAATGCATTGAAAGATGAAATACTCTGCATTGAAAGATAAAGTCAAATGCATTGAAAGATGAAATACTCTGCATTGAAAGATAAAGTCAAATGCATTGAAAGATGAAATACTCTGCATTGAAAGATAAAGTAAAATGCATTGAAAGATGAAATACTCTGCATTGAAAGATAAAGTCAAATGCATTGAAAGATGAAGTAAACTGCATTAAAAGAGGAAGTAAACTGCATTGAAAGAAGGGAAAAAGAAAACGATCGACCGTCATTAGCTCTGGGAAGTTTATAGGACAAACTGCCATAACTGTTCTCGTTAGGGCTGAGTGGTTGCGCTCAGCTTGGTTAACAACCACTCAACGCTACAACACCGAAGCCGCAGTAACAGTTAATGGCTCGATTCCATCAGGTCAACTGCTGGGAGGTAACGTGGAATACATTTATTCACTCATTCGATAGTTGATGCGCGGGAGATTTTGTGAAAAACAGAGGAGACGAGTTGGATGAGTGTTTGTACGTGTATGTGTGCATATATACAGACACAGGCACAAATACACACACACAGGCACAGGCACGCACACACACACACATGCGGGTACGGCCGTATACATGCACACATATATGCGCGCACACACAGATTAAGAAACGACTAGGTTAAAATTATAAGTATTTCTATATGAAAAATAACATTGATAATGATAATAATGATAACAAATAATATTACATTAGTATTAGAACAAAAATGTTCTTTAACAGTAATGAGAGAGAGATAGAGAAGAGACAGATCGAGAGAGAGAGGGGGGAGGGGGGCAGAGAGAGAGAGAGAAAGAGGGGGGGGGGGCAGTGAGAGAGGGGGGGGGGCAGAGAGAGAGAGAGAGGGGGGGGGAGCAGAGAGAAAGAGAGAGATAACCTGAACGAAAAGCCAGAACATTCCAATCACTTTCAATCACTTTCAATCATTTTCAGTCATACCTTATTTAACTCGCGTTCCATTCGTATGTATCTGACTCCACAATGGTATTTTTAACTGTGTTTGATCTATCCAGATTGCCAGTTAACTCGGGTTCAAAAATCTAAAAAATCTATCACGAGGATACCACAAATCTATTAGCATTTGATACGTTCCATGTATGTGGAATTATTGTTGCAAATAGCTCCAAATTGCCAGTTAATAAGTCACTTTTTCCTCGGAAATCAAATCAATACCACAAGTATTCATAGTGCTTATTATCGTGTCAAAGTGATGGTAACTCTTTTATGTTACCTCTTACTTCTTCTGTTCTCAAAGTGAAGTTACCTCTTCTATCTTTAAAGTGAAGTTATCTCTTCTATTCTCAAAGAGAAGTTACCTCTTCTATTCTCAAAGTGAAGTTACCTGTTCTATGATTGTAATCAATTGTTGTCACCCCCCCCCCTAAAAAAAAAAAAAAACTAATCAATGCACGATTATGATAATGCAACAACATTTTCTTGACGTTCTTAAAATCCTACCAATTGTTTTGCCTTGATAATGGCATCCGTGCAAATCATCATGAACATCATTTTTATATCGAAATTACCATGTTATTAGCAGTATTTGTGCAATTAACATCAGCAATAGTATTAGAATTATGATATAGATAATGGTAAATTCAGATATTTGAATAAATTGTCGTCACATAAACTGTTATCATGTTTGCTGTATCATTGTCATTATCATTATTACTGATATAATCATCATCATCATTATCATCACCGTCATCAGAGAATTCGTAGTCATTCTTAGTCTTATCATCATTATATTTCTTATGATTCTATCATCATTATTATTATTGTTATCAGTTTGATTAAGATTTTGATTATCATTATCACAACCATAATCATTATTACTATCATTATCATTGCTATCATTATGATTATCATCATTATCATTATTGTTGTTACCATCATTATCCTTGTCTTCATTATCATCGTTATCCTTTTTTCATTATCCTCATTATCCATGCCATGATTATTATCATTATCATTATAATTAACGCTAGATTCATTATCGTTATCATTATAGATATCATTATGATTATTACTATTATTATTATTATTATTATCATTATTATCATCATTATTATTATTATTACCATTATTATTGTCATTATTATCGTTATCATTATCATCATTATCATATTATTGTTGCATATTGTGGTGTTATTGGTTTTATGATTAATCAATATCATTATTATCATTATTGGCATTATCATTAATCAATATCATTATCAGCATTATTGGTATTACTATCATTGACATCATTATCACAATAA
>BOPN01002475.1:179203-184203 GCA_017312705.2 Penaeus japonicus
TATATACACTTATTTATTCACCCAATTGTTTATATATGTATGCATGTGCGAATGTATGTATGTATATGTTCAAAATACAAAAGCTTATCTGAAACCTATTCCAAGTCGAAAAAGAAAATGGGTTTCTTCTCAAGAGGCGAAAAAGGGAGAAAAGAAAAAAGAAAAATCGAAAAAAAAATCTGTATATAAACCACAGGTAATATTTTGCTTAACGGAAACCCACGGCTTTTTTTCCGTTTTTTTTTTTTCTCTCTTTTTCTTTTTTTTGTTCTTCTCCCAACTGAAGCCACTGGATTGCTAAACGAAGATAAAAGAGAACGGTGAACGATAAAAGTTACCAGAATGAAAACAGTAAAATCTTGTTCTTTTCAAAAAGCGTCTTCAATTATTTTCCTTTCCTTTCTTTTTTTTCGTTTTTTCTTCTTATTGTCGTCATCATTTGCTTTTGTTAGTTTGTATGTTTTTCATCTGAGGTTTCTGACTGAGAGTTAAAACTTACGTCTTTCTTAATTTCTAATAAACCGTGAATAAAAAGTTACATTTGATTAATGTTGGAAACGAAAGAGAAAATGTTTCTTTATAATGTTGATAAGCAGTGGACTTCATCACAGGATATTATTGTGGCTGGAATTGCTATAAAAAAAGATATATCAAAACAGACAGAGAACATAAGGAATAATTATATGTTTATATTTGTCCATGCATACCCACACACACACACACACACAAATATATAAAAATATCAAATGATAAACAAACACACACATATACACAACCACACATCCGTCAGCTTGGTACAGTGGTAGTGCACCGGCATCGCGTCCCCGTGCTCGGCAGTTCGAGCCCCGTCCAAACTCATGAGTTTCCCTTCTCTCACGAGTCAGCACACGCTAACACAGGCGGGCCCTAATGCATATAAGACCGGCGAAACAAATGCTTCGCAAATCTGGCTTATCCTTATCCTTATTATAAACACACACACACGCTCGCATATCATAAGGTTGCTCAAAAATGTACTTTGACAATCCTTTTGTCGAGTCCTTTTTAAGATTGAACTGTGTGTGTGTGTGTTTGTTTATATATGTGTGTGTATATGTGTATATGTATATATATATATATATATATATATATATATATATATATATATATATATATATATATATATATATATATATATATATATATATATATATATATATATATACATATACACATACACACACACATATATAAACAAACACACATCTATCTATTTATCTATTTATGTGCATATATATGTTTATAACATACACACAAATATACATACATACATTCATACATATATATATATATATATATATATATATATATATATATATATATATATATATATATATATATATATATATATATACATATATATATATATATATATATATATATATATATATATATATATATATATATATATATATATATATATATATATATATATATATATATATATATATATATATATATATATATATATATATATATATATATATATATATATATATATATATATATATATATATATATATATATATATATATATATATATATATATATATATATATATATATATATACGTATATATATATATATATATATATATATATATATATATATATATATATATATATATATATATATATATATATATATATATATATATATATATATATATATATATATATATATATATGTATAATATATATATATATATATATATATATATATATATATATATATATATATATATATATATATATATATATATATATATATATATATATATATATATATATATATATATATATATATATATATATATATATATATATATATATATATATATATATATATATATATATATATATATATATATATATATATATATATATATATATATATATATATATATATATATATATATATATATATATATATATATATATATATATATATATATATATATATATATATATATATATATATATATATATATATATATATATATATATATATATATATATATATATATATATATATATATATATATATATATATATATATATATATATATATATATATATATATATATATATATATATATATATATATATATATATATATATATATATATATATATATATATATATATATATATATATATATATATATATATATATATATATATATATATATATATATATATATATATATATATATATATATATATATATATATATATATATATATATATATATATATATATATATATATATATATATATATATATATATATATATATATATATATATATATATATACATATATCATATATATATATCATCATCATCATCATCATCATCATCAGCCTGTATCAATCCACTGCAGGACGTAGGCCTCTCTCAATCTTTTCCAGTCATTCCGGTCTTGTGTCCTCTGATTCCAGTTTACTCCTGCGAATTTTGCTATTTCATCCCGCCATCTAGTCATTGGTCTTGCCCTGGGTCTTTTTGTGTCGTGTATTACCCATTCTGTTGTTTTCTTTGTCCACCTGTTGTCCTGTCTCCGATATATGTGTCCAGCCCACTGCCACTTTTTCTTTTTGATGGTCTTGAGTATATCCTCTACTCTTGTTTGCTGCCTGATCCATGTGGCCCTTTTCTTGTCTCTTAAGCTAACTCCTAGCATAAGCCTTTCCATTCCTCTTTGGGCGCTTACTAATTTCCTCTCGAGTGCCTTAGTCGTAGTCCATGTCTCTGATCCATATGTCATGACGGGGAGGACGCATTGGTCAAAAATCTTTCTCTTTAGACATAGTGGCAGACTACTTCGTAATATATTACTATGTTTACCGAAGGCACTCCAACCTAGCCTGATTCGCCGTTTTATCTCGGCTTCGCAGGATGTACTCGACTGAATGAGTTGCCCTAGGTATACATACTCGTTCACTGCTTCTAGTACCTCGCCCTGTATTTGTATTTGCTTAACTGGGGTTCGACTGTTGAACATGACTTTAGTCTTTTTCATGTATTCATTTAAGGTAATCTTCCAGACTTTCCTTATTTAAATCGCTTATTAATTGTTGTAGTTCATCTGCTGACTCACCGAAAAGAACAATGTCATCTGCAAATCTTAAATTGCTTAAGTGCTCATTCCCTATTTTAATCCCTTTCTCCTTCCAATCTAACTTCTTGAATACTTCCTCTAAGCAGGCTGTAAACAGCTTCGGTGAGATGGTATCGCCCTGCCTAACACCCTTTTTTATTGGTATTTTATTGGTTTCTGCGTGGATTTTGACGGTCGCTGTACCATCTCTATATATATCCTCTAATAATCTGCAGTATATTTCCTCTACTCCTTGTTTACGAATTGCATCTAGTACTGCAGATATCGCTGTACCGAAGTCGAATGCCTTTTTCATAATCTACGAATGCCATACACAGGGGCTTCCTATATTCGTTTGTTTTCTCCCTTATTTGAGCTAGTGTGTGGATATGGTCTGTAGTTGAGAATCCACTGCGGAACCCTGCCTGTTCCCTGGGTTGTTTTGAATCTAATGTATCGGTGATACGGGCTGTGATGATTTTTGTGAACAGTTTATAGATTACTGAAAGGAGGCTTATAGGTCGGTAATTCTTTAAGTCTTTTGTGTCTCCCTTTTTGTGTATTAAAATTATTATTGCGTTTTTCCAGGCCTTCGGAATTTTACCGACGTCTAGACATCTGTTATAAAGACTGGCCAGTTTTATTTTTTTTTTAATGATACGGCGACCACCGAGATCTACACTAATGCCGTCTTCTCCTGGTGTTTTTCCTCTTTTCATGCTTTTTAGTGCCCTATTTACTTCATCTACCGTGATGTTTGGAACATCTCCAATTGTTGTGTTTGTCTCCGTATGTGGTTGGTCGTTTGAGTGGGATAGGTTGCGATAAAAGTCTTCTATTACTTTGATAATTTCATTTTTATTGTATGTCGCCTCTCCGTTGGGTTTCTTGACTGCATACATTTGGTTTTCCTATTCGAGCCTCCTCTTTGTTGCCTTAAGGCTGGTGCCACGACAAGCCGAGCTTCGTTTATTTTTCGTATGTTAAATTTGTGTGCATCCTCTTTCTTCTTCTTGTTTATCGTCTTAGTCAGCTCTGTTGATTCTATCTTGTCTCTGATTGATGTTATTTTCATGTCCTTACGCTGTTTCATAAGCTCTTTTGTCTCCACCGAAAGCTTACTGAACTTTTCTTTTTCGTCTTTACCCCCTATTTCAAGTGCAGCTTCCATTAATATCTCACTGAATTGGTCGTTCATTTGGTCTATGTCAAGATCTTCTTCGAGAGCTGGTGTTGTTTCGGATGTTGATACTGAATTCCATCGCCCTAGTCTTGATGTTGGTTAGATTAGCGAGAGGCTTTTGTATGAGCTTGTTTCGTTCCCTTCTTAGTAGCAACTTAACTCTACTCCTGACCAGTCTATGGTCGCTACCGACATTACTTTATTGATAACGGTTACGTCTTGTACGATGTCACGCCTATTGGTGATTATGAAGTCAATTTCGTTTTTAATGCCGGATGGTGATTTCCATGTCCATTTCCTCCCGGTTCTCTTTTCGAAGAATGTATTCATAATTTTAAGAGATCGAGCTTCGGCAAATTCTATCAATCTTTGTGCCCTCCCTCATAATTTCTGGTGCCCCTAATCCATGTTTCCCAACCGATATTTCTCCATCTTCCCTTATTCCTATCTTGGCATTAAAATCCCCCATAATCACGGTAAAATGGGTTTTTGCTCTATCGGTAGCTGCTTGCACATCTTCATAGAAGCTCTCTATCTCCTCATCACTATGACTGCTGGTAGGAGCGTACACTTGGATAATTTTTAGGCTATATCTGTTGTTTAGTTTCAGTATTACAGAAACTACTCTTTCGCTCACACTATAGAATTCCCTAACATTCTTTTCAAGTCGCTTGTGAAC
>BOPN01002475.1:194203-199203 GCA_017312705.2 Penaeus japonicus
GTTATCATAAACATCATCATACTTATCACCATACTCTAAAATCTACCTCTGCTAATATCATGAAATACTCACCAAAGACGAAAGGAATAATTTTCGGACCCACACTATACAGTGCATGCATAATTGCAGCTGCATTGAGGGGAGGCCACACATACATACACCCCGGCATCAATATGCAAGCATATGCAAGAAATTTTGCAATGTTTTGTCTCCGTTAGACGCATGCACGAGTTTCATTTTTCCTTATCACATCAGAAACATTAGTTTTCTTTCTATCATCAGGATTAGTATCATTGATATCGCTATCATCATTATCATCATCTTTATCTGCTATTACTCATCTTTTCTTGGAGGGATTAGGACATTCATTATCTTTGGCCTTCCACGTATCATACTCGTTAAATTCGTTAAATTGTCTTATCTTTGCTATTTAGTCTCTCTTTCATCACTGAAATCCTCTTCTCCCAAATTAGCTTCTTTCATCTATTTCTTGACGAAGAGACGAAGGTCAGATGCCGCTTTATCATTTTTTTTTCGATATTAACATCCGTTGTGACATTGCAATTAACCATTTGCTTTATGATTCTCTTGTTAAAAGCAACACTTTCGAAAAAAAGTAATTGTGCGTAATTGCAATATACGCTGGGGCCGTACCTACTTTTCATACTCCGGTGTAGCAAGTAGTGTTTATTCTATCATAATCACTATTTTCTATTCGTTGTGTAATATACTTTATATCTTGAAGCGGTTGTTGAGTTCCAAAGCATAATGTATAATTTTCACATATGATAATAAAATTATAATTACATTATTTCGCAAAACCAAATGGTCTTACCTGTATCTTCTCACACCGTAAAGTCGAGTCTGAAATGAATTCATAAATATAACAAAACATGAAATTCATAGATACACGTAACATGAAATACACATCTCCCTTATTCTCACATGCAGCAACATGAGAACACCGTAATTATCTCTCACTTCGGAATAGTATATGAATATTTATGATATACCTTACGATACCTTATATAAAAAACAAACTTGAATTAAGTGTATCCTAGCCACCTGCGGTACCACAGACCCTTTTTTTTAAAGCACAGGAAGTGGGGAAGCGAGGGTCTGGACGCCCAAAGTGACAGGGAAACAAACGTGTAAACAGGAGTGCATGGAGAGGAGGGCGAGAGGCAGGGAAAGAAACGACCTGTGTAGGGATAACGTGGTAATGAGAATTTAAATGGTATTGGTGTCAAGAGAGATGAGAGCAAGGAGGATAAGAGGAAGAAATAGTCTCGGTTTATTTGCGTGGAAGAGAAGGAATAAAGAGAGAGCGAGGGAGGAAAAGAGAGAGGTAAACAGAGGGAGTTGGATAGACAGAACAGGCGAACAGATGGATAGATATTATGTGCGGTGCGTCATGACCTAACCTAACCTAACCTGACTCACAACCCAATTCAACGCTCGCGCGCTTATCGACAATTAATCAAACAAATTAAAAACTGAGAGACGATACAGTCATTGGAAAATCGCCATCTTCCCGACAACACCGAAGGAAATAATCCCTCCACCGAAAACTTGGCTGATCTCACAAAATAACCAAAACGATTTGAGGCACTTTACTTCTGGCCCTTCTACTTCTCTCAAAAAGTATTTCTAGAATCTCAAGAGCCATTAAAACTTTAAAGAACTCATATATCGATGAAACCAATTTTGCTTCCTATGGAGACAGCCGCTGGTGAGGAAGAAATATATAATACCGGTCCTTGGTCATCCCATATAAGAAGAAAAGAACAGAGGAAATTATTCCACTGCTCTCGGAAGGAAAGATTCAGTTTTGCGTCTCCGATGAAAAGATGGAATTGTTTTTCTGTCTCTCTCTCTCTCTCTCTTTCTCTCTCTCTCTCATCTCTCTTTCTTTCTTTCTTCACTCTCGCACTCTCTAAATCTATCTATCTCATCTCTCTCTCTCTCTCTCTCTCTCTCTCTCTCTCTCTCTCTCTCTCTCTTTATATTTCTGTTTTTTCTTGCTGTAGGTTACTATTTTTGTGCGTTTCGTTCTTAAACCTATATAAAATTACAAAGGAAGAAGAGAGATTTTGAGCACACCAATTGTCAATGTCTTCAGAATGAGGTCAATAATGAAAGTGATGATGAAAAAGGTCATATTGAAAAGGATGATGATGATACTGAGAAAGACAGGAATGATGATAATGATAACCTCTCTCTCTACCTACTTCTCTCTCTCTCTCTCTCTCTCTCTCTCTCTCTCTCTCTCTCTCTCTCTCTCTCTCTCTCTCTCTCTCTCTCTCTCTCTCTCTCTCTCTTCTTTTTTTTTTCCCTCTCTCCCTCCCTCTCCCTCTCTCTCTCTTCT
The DNA here is from genome assembly GCA_017312705.2 of Penaeus japonicus. Classification (NCBI taxonomy): domain Eukaryota; kingdom Metazoa; phylum Arthropoda; class Malacostraca; order Decapoda; family Penaeidae; genus Penaeus; species Penaeus japonicus. The sequence goes on from BOPN01002475.1 coordinate 196,572, forward strand.
TTCCTTCTTTCTTTCTTTCTTTCTTTCTTTCCCCCAAAGTGTGTTGGGTATGCAAATGGCGTCATAGGATTAGCTGTTCTGTTGACTCCATGTATTGTTTACTTTGTGGGTAATTGTAGATGCTTTGTAAAATGATAAGTAGAGGGATGGAGTTTCTCTGCCAACCACAGAACTGAACTTAAATGTGATATATATATAGATATAGATATAGATATAGATATAGATATATTTATATATATACATATTTATACATATATATATAAATATTTATTTATTTATGTATATGTGCACTTTTTTGCATGACATACAAAGTTCCACAGATGTCTTTGTTTACCAAACTATAAAGCCTAGACTTTATAAACCATACAAAATAAATTTCTAGACTGCTACCAGATCATTATCATCATAGGCAGTTATGCTGGTAAGGAATATACCCATCAATTTATCCCATGCCACGTCCAAGTATCAAAACACTGGAAAGCATTATGTAGAGGGCTTAATTGCCCTATTACTTACAGCCTCCATTCATGTTTCTCTTTAACATGAATTATATTTTACTCTTGTGCCATGTGTTACAGGTCGTCTTCTTGAGGACTGGGTGAAGGCCAGGACTAGTACGGGCATTCCTTATTATGTGAAGTAAGTTGGTGGTGACTTGGAAAATTTGTTCTCTTTCAGTATATATGTATATGTGTATATGTATATATGTATATATGTATGTGTATATATATATATATATATATATATATATATATATATATATATATATATGTGTATATATATGTATATATATATACATATATATACATATATATATATATATATATATATATATATATATATATATATATATATATATATATATATATATATATATATATATATATATATATATATATATATATATATATATATATATATGTATATATATACATATATATATATATATATATATATATATATATATATATATATATGTATATATATACATATATATATATATATATATATATATATATATATATATATATATATATATATATATATATATATATACATATATATATATATATATATATATATATATATATATATATATATATATATATGAATATATATATACATATAGAAATATATGCCTTCCATCTCCAAGACCGAACACCCGTCAGTTCCAAAGAAAACTCGGGAACAATCGAAAAGTGTCATGCAAGAGGGAAGTCTCACCCTTCCACTTTAAGCATCTTCCTTCCCTCTCTCACGCTTCCATCTGACAGGTAACTAGTTTACGGATGTCACCTCTCCTGGTACCCCCTCCCCCCCCCCCCCCACGTCTTTGCCCCTCTCCCTTCTTCTTCATTCTTCTCTGCTGCTCCTTCTCTCTTTTTAATAATCTCTCTCTCTCTCTCTCTCTCTCTCTCTCTCTCTCTCTCTCTCTCTCTCTCTCTCTCTCTCTATCGTTTCATTCTCTTTGTCTTTCTTGCTCCTCCCTCTCTCCTTTTGTCTACTCTGCCCCTTCACATATCTCGTTCTGTCTCTCCCACACCCTCCTCTCCCCTCTTCCTTCCTTTTTGTTTCTCCCCTACACCTCCCTCCTTCTCCCCTCCTCTCTCCCCCCTCTCCTTGGATCTTGCCACTGCTCTTTTTTGTGGCTCTCCGTCCTCTCTCCCCTTTCCCTACAACCCCCCCCCCCAACCCCCCTACACACACACTCTCCCCTGATCCTCGTCCTTATCTCTACCTCCTCTCTTTCCTAACCCTCGTCCCCCCACCCCTCTTCCCTCGTCCCAACGCCCCCATCCTCCCCTATCTCTCCCCTGCTCCCTCTTCCCCCTGCAAATGCACAAGGCGCCTGCAATCTCCGCTTCAGACTTCTCTTGTCCCAAGCTGGAGAGAAAAATGGGAGGGAGAGAGAGAGAGAGAGAGAGAGAGCGAGCGAGAGAGAGAGAGAGAGAGAGAGAGAGAGAGAGAGAGGAGAAGGTAATAGGGGAATATATATATATATATATATATATATATATATATATATATATATATATATATATATATATATATATATATATATATATATATATATATATATATATATATATATATATATATACATATATATATATATATATATATATATATATATATATATATATATATATATACATATATATATATAAAGAGAGAGAGAGAGAGAGAGAGAAGAAAGAAGAAAGAGAATATATAAATATAAAATAGAGGAAAGAGAAGGAAAGCAAGAGAAAGACAGCAAGCGAGAGAGAGAGAGAGAGAGAGGTAACGAGAGAGTAGGGACTGCAGTGAACGCTATTGATGCAGACCTTCCTGCCTGGGTTTCCTTGCACACTGCCCCCAATGTGAGCACCTGACGTACTTCACGTGATTAGATATTGGGTGAAGCAGCAGCTCGGATCAGAAATAACACATTGTCCTCATAGAAATGCTTTTATTTTTATTTGCACACATGCACATACCTATTTGCATCTATCTATATCTATCTATCTATGTATATACGTGCTCGCACACACGCACACATAAACATAAACATATAAAGATGACTATGTGTGTGTGTGTGTGGATATATATATATAATATATATATATATATATATATATACATATATATA
>BOPN01002475.1:204203-208240 GCA_017312705.2 Penaeus japonicus
ATTCATCCGGCTCAAACACTCTCTCTGGCTGTTAAGAGCAGGTCAAATCCCCCCCCCCCCCCCCTTTTCAAAACCCAATTTTTGACATAGCTTTCGGTCGATAACTCTGGCCATATTATTGTGGCCACTAGATGAAGAAACATCATCTTCATATACTGCTTTAATGATATTGTTTATGTATATTGCATAATCTTGTGCTGCATCAATGGCGTTTTCTGTCTCTTTCTACGAAATAGCCTTTTTAAAAATACATTCCCATGATTTACCACCTCTTATTTCATCTGTTTTTTGTTTTTTTAACTGTCCATAAAGTAGTTGTTTTTGTGCACGTTGTTTGGTGTTCTTGTTGTATATCTTTTTGCCGCAACTGTTGCGCGCAATTGCATCGGTTTTATCTACCGACTTCAATAGCTCCTCCATGGTTGTTCGTTGATGCTTTTCCTGACAAAGGATAAGGATAAAGGATAAGCCAGATTAGCAGAGCAGAAGCTTCGCCCAGGCTTATATGCACTATGGCGATCCCGCCTGTGTCAACGAGCGCTGACTTGTGAGAGAGTGTGCCAACGAGTGCTGACTCGACCTCAGCTTAGTCCTTACCTACTGCGATGCCCAGCCACGACAGTGACCGACAGCCGACAGTGTAAACTCCAGAGCTTGAACGGGGCTCGATCTGCCGACCACGGGGACGTGCGGTCAGCGCGCTACCACTGTCCTTGACCTAACGGCTCTTCCAAACTATCATCCATTTCTATTCAACAAACAATCTTACGCTCCAATCAGACCTCTACCTCTTTTTTTTATATCTCATGTCGTTTATTAGGAACTCAAAGGAAAGAAAAAAAGTCTTTATCAATATAATTTATTAGACATATATATCCTTTAGTAGAAATGAAACAACAATCATCCATAGCGCGGATATTATCCATTCTCACGCAAGATGTAATCCGCCGTTCTTTTAGGAATTTCAAACAGATTTATGATTCTCTAATCTCGAAATGGACACATGTCATCGATGTCCTTTGTCATTAGTGGACGTGATATATATATATTTTTTTTCCCTGTCTTGTATCATGTTCAAAAACATATTGGAAACGTGGAATGTATCTCGCTTCTGAATGTCAAGTTTAGCCTCTTCGATGATAAATGGAGCTGTTACTACGCTGTCTCTGACTGTCCGTCTCTCTACCTATTAACCCTTTTTTTTGTGTCTGTCTGCATGACGGCTTATCTGTATTTGTACCTGGCTGCGTATCTCGATTTCATGTTCTCTCTCTATCTCTCTCTTTCTCTCTTCCCCTTTCTCTCTTTCTCTCTCTCTCTCTCTCTCTCTCTCTCTCTCTCTCTCTCTCTCTCTCTCTCTCTCTCTCTCTCTCTCTCTCTCTTTCGCTCTCTTCTCGTCACTCACTCTCTTTCTCTTTACCTATAGATCTCTCTCTCCTTCTGCCTTTTATCATCTTTTCTTCCTTGCTTTCTTTAATTATTTACTTCCCTCCCTCCCTCCCTCTCTTCCTTCTTCATTTCTTCCTTACCCCCCCCCCCCTTCTCTCTCTCTCTCTCTCTCTCTCTCTCTCTCTCTCTCTCTCTCTCTCTCTCTCTCTCTCTCTCTCTCTCTCTCTCTCTCTCTCTCTCTCTCTCTCCCTCCCTCCCTTCCTCTCTCTCCCACTCTCCCCCTCTCGTCCTTTTCTTCCCCTCCTCTCTTTATCGTCTTCCTGTGCTTTTTACTTGAGGCAGCCACTCTAACAAACATTAATCAGGTTATAACTCGCAGTGCCTCCAAAGTCTTATCATCATAGAAAATTTATTAAGAAGAGAGAAAACTGGAAATTTAATTTTCAAAGATAGAAAGTTGACTTTTGTAGAACTTTTAAGTATTTAAAGCATATAGGGCTGGCCACACACACACACACACCACATATTTATACAGATGTGCGTGTGTTTGTGTGTGAGTGAGTGAGTGAGTGTGTTTGTGTGTGTGTATGTATGTATGTATGTATGTATGTGTGTGTGTGTGTGCATGTGTGTGTGTTTGTGTGTAAGTGTGTGTGTTTGTGTGTAAGTGTGTGTGTATGTATGTATGTATGTATGTATGTATGTGTGTGTGTGTGTGTGTATCCGCACAGAGGAACTCTTAATTCCTTAGAATTTCAGTCCAGTTAACCTTACCTCCAGGAGAGTGTATTGGATTTGTGATTGCGTTTCGTAAGTGCAGTTCCTCCTAACAACTTTAAGTACATTATGTCAGAATAGAACAGGATATAGAGTAAGAAAGGATTTGTTTTTTTTAGATAAATATATTGCTGAGAAATAAAATGTACATCCATAAACCCAAAATCAAATTATGTCAATTAAAATATAGACAAAAGGTTTAGACGACAAATGGACGGCACAAGTTGATCATAAATAATAACAAAGACGAATATAAACAAAGATTATCAAATAAACAATGAATAGTCTATAAATCATGTAAAAAGCCAAGTAATAAATGAAAAAAAAAACAGACAGATATCTTAGAAAAATAAAATCAATCAGAAATTTTATCAGAGTGAAAACAGCATTTTGTCTTGATAATAGGCTGTGATACTCTCTCTTTTCTCCCTAAGTGCGCCTATAAACATCACAATTATAAGCCATCCTCGCAAAGAGGCCCATAATTATCAAAGTCGTCCCCCCACACACTCTGCTACTGCATAAATCTGATATAATGACTGTGTACCTCATTAGTATGACAAATGACTATAATTGGCCGGTGAGCCTTCGATTTCCAGCAATAAATCACATTTATAGCCTGGCTGCCGCCGGCTCCTCCCCAGAGTATAGACTTGCTATATCTTCCCCGCTATATCAAGCCGCGCAGGAAAGTTTTCCAGAGGGGGTGCCATTCGTCAGAAAGTTTTCGATCCATCATTGGGATTTTTTTTTTTTTTTTTTTTTTTTTACATATATTCAAACTAATGCACGCGCACGAGCATACATACAAAACCACACACACACACACACGCACACACACATACACACACACACACACATATATATATATATATATATATATATATATTTATATATATATATATATATATTTTTATATATATATATATATATATATATATATATATATATATATATTTATATATATATATATATATATATATATATATATATATTTTATATATATATATATATATATATATATATATATATTTATATATATATATATATATATATATATATATATATATATATATATATATATATATATTATATATATATATAAGATTCTTGAACGAAATTGGACATACCTCTATCATGTGGAATCGATACATTTCTAAATCTGAGAATTATCAGCGACATTGTTTGCATGTGATAATGAAAATGTCGTTTTTCATCTAAACTAAAGGTACTGAGAATATTTGGATATCTTTATTGATATTTTTATTTATATACTGAATCGACCACTCACTCTAAGAGCACGTATTACAGGGAAGACGCTTGGTTCAAGGAGTACTAAGGCTTCTTAAAAAAAAAAAAAAAAAAAAAAAAAAGAGAGAGAGAGAGAGAGAAAATCAGGATTTTTCTCCATAAAATCATATCGAAGTTAGTCACAGATATTGTTTGTCCATTTCTGTATCGCATTGACCACATCTAGGTAAGTCATAGTATATCTATATATAGTAAACCGTAGTATACCAGATAAATCATAGTATATCGTAGTCTACTAGTTAAATCGTAGTGTACTGCAGGCTACTACATAAAACATAGTATATCCCAGTATACTAGATAAATCGTAGCATATTGTAGTATATTAGATACATCGTAGCATATCGTAGTATACTTGATAAATCATAGCATTTTGTAGTAAACTTGATAAATCGTATACTGTGTAAGACCCGACGTGGTCATAGTATCAGGGATTTCTAATATGTGTGTGTGTGTGAGCGAGTGTCAGGTGGTCTTCGTACACCCCGCTGCATCCGGATGTGGTTTTAGCATGGTTGTTTGTTGGTCTTACAAATAAAACTGTAAATGCCATGTAAATGTGC
>BOPN01002476.1:5000-7500 GCA_017312705.2 Penaeus japonicus
TATAATAGTAGGAATAGGAGTAACAGGAGGAGAAGAAGAAAGAAGAAACAGTAATGAAAAGACAAATAAGAAGAAAAATAAGAGGAGGAGGAAGAAGTGGAAAAAAAAGGTAAATAGAAAGAACAAGTAGACGACGAAACAGAAAAAAATACTGTTTATATCTGCGCAAAAATATCAAACATTCTTCGGATATCATAATTTTCTTTTTATCTCATATCTTTTTCCTTGTTCGTTACTGTCTTTATTTATCCTTTTCCTTTTTATTTTGTCCTTGTTTGCCTCTGTTTCCAACTCTTTGTTTCGTCTCTGTCTTACTCAGTGTATATAAATGGGAGTGTCTTGAGATTTTCCAGACGCCTTCTTGTCCTGTTGAGCTTCAATGACTTTTTTCTTTTTTCTTTTTTTGTAATCGAAGGAAACGAGAGGTCGCGGCCAAGGATGAGCCATTTGAGAAAAAGGGAGGCAGAGGGAAGGATGGCTCTTTGGCTATGAACATTTTTCTTCCTTATTGATGTCAAATGAACATGTTTAGGTAATGAGATTTGTATTCGACAGTTGATAAAATGTTTTTACAATGTAGGGAAATTTATTGGAAGACAAGAACGTTAAATATAAGCTCATTTTATGATACTGTGATTATATGATTTGATAGTTCGATAATTTGACTCATAAGATCATCACAAGATATTAATCAGTGCCATATTACAGAGAGAAACATTGTCACTAATGAAAATTGCTTGTTATTGAATCGTTTTGTTTCTCTGCCAAGAACTGATCAAAGATAATTTATTTCTGGAAATACTTTTTTATTGGGAACAAAGTTCTTCTGTGTTATTTGACTACTATCGGGTATGTGCTCTTCTGAAACAATGTATGTGATTAATTTACACTGTTCATTCACACACACACACACACATCATATCCATAAGGTATATCCTCCTCCACTATCCTCCTTTTCTCCAGCTCCTTCTACCCGGCCGCCTCCCTCCCTCCCTCCCTCCCTCCATTCCCCCGACGTGTCGACCTCCCCGTTTTCACGCCTTTTGGAGACGCAGGTAAGGCTTCCCACCTGTCATCCTCGCCCGGCCGCACTTCGGAACTTCCTCACGACGGAGTTTGACATCGGACGCCGCGACAACCTCTCGCACGGCTGGTTAGCTCGCGCTGCTGCCGCTGCCGCCGGTGACTTGCGTTTCCGATGGACAGTGAATGGCCGCCATCTTCGGCCGCCGCTTATCGCTTATCGCCGCACCTCGGACGCCTTCGGGAGGAGGTGCGTTGGCGTCGGGCAGATAGGATTGATGGTGATGGAATTGATGGTGATATTGATGACGGTTATGGTGACTCTTCGCGGTGTCTGATGACTGGATGTCCCGGGTTTGAAGGAAGGGGGTAGGGGGTGATGGTAGGGGGCAGGGGGCAGGGAGGGGGGATGTTGTGACTGTATTGCTTAACTATTACTTAATGATTGTGTTTATTTTGTTATCTTTTTTTTTTCTTCTTCTTCTTCTTCGATGATTACAAAGTTTCTAGAAAATCTCACAGGCATGGGGGCGTAATTTGGATTGTGTCTTAACAGGAAAAAGCAATTGCAAACAGAATAGAATGACTTATGCGAGAGAAAAGAAAAACATTATGAATGTATTTGAGGCTTAAGACCAGCACAAAAATGGGAAAACAAAGAAATCTTTTGTGTAGATTCAAAAGGACAGCCAGATGGTCAGCATGATTCTGAACTATAGATAATCAGTGAAGAGCATAAAAAGATAGAAAAAAAGAAAAAAAGAAAAGAAAAAGGACCTTTAATTCAAGACCAAAAAAAAAGATAGATAAAAAAAGGTTGATTAGGAAACAAGACAAAGACAAAATCATCCCAACAGCAGTAAGACACACACACCCACACACCCACACACACACACACACACACACACACACACACACACACACACACACACACACACAAACACACAGACACACACACACACACACACACACACACACACACACACACACACACACACACACACAAACACACACACCAATGGGAGGGAGTGGGGGGAAGAGATAGAGGTAAGGGGAGGGGGGGGGGGGAAAGAGGGAGGAGGGAGGGAGAGAGGGAATGGGAGGAAGGGGGAAAGAGGGGAGGTGGGAGGGGGAAGAGAGGGAGGGGGGAGGGGCGAAGAGAGGGAAGGGGAGGGGGGAAGAGAAGGGAGGGGGAGGGAAGAAGAGAGGGAGGTGGGAAGAGATGGGAGGTGGGAAGGGGGAAGAGATGGGGAGAGGGGAGGGGGAAGGAGAGGGGGGAGTGAGGGGGTTACAATTGTCGACAAAGTTTTGCCACATGAATAAATATCCGACCTATTGAAGCGGACGACAAATAATAGTACGTAAGCCTCTCAATCGCCGCAGAAGCTCGGTCCGGCAAGCTGCTGGTTTTAAAGGTCCCCTCCTCCTCCTTGCCAGGAGTCGGTGGGCGAGCACAAAAGCAATGAGCCATCCCCAC
>BOPN01002476.1:25822-28322 GCA_017312705.2 Penaeus japonicus
TAACGACTCTTGGTAACGACTCTTTGGGTAGAATACTGCGTTCTTTGAGTGGACTAGTATGGTTAAATGGATGGCCTTTTCGTTCGCCACACGCTATATGTGGCCGGATATCTATAAGTGTACAGTGGTATACTTATAGCACGCGGAAGGTAACAGTGGGAGAGTAATTAGTGGGGTGCAGGGGAGCGGCACCGTGGCACTCCACACCTGGGGGCCACGTGGTGCTTGTGTCGGGCCCGCGCAGGCACTGGGGGGGTTAACTGCTGGTGGTAAATATATATCACGTTCCGACCGTGCTGTGTCGTGGCTGTGTGGTTGACGGGGGTGTGTTTGGTTTAAGGGGAGGGGGGAATTCTGTTTAGAGTTGAGGGAGGGGGGGGGGGCTGACGGATATGGTTGAAGGGGAGGTAGACTGATGCGTTTGGTTGAAGGGGACGGGGTGTTGCCTTGTGTGGTTGATAGAGGGTGAGGGGCCGATATGTATGGTTGAAGGGGAGAAGGGGGCTTCTGTATGTGGTTGAAGGGGGTGCTGTCATGTATGGTTATTGGGGGGATGTCCCTATATGCGTGCGGTTGAGAGGAAGGGCTGCTGTGTGGTTAAAGAGGAAAGATCAAATATATATGGTTGAGAAGGTAGAGGCTCCTGTGTATGGTTGAAGTGCGAGATAAGGGAGACCAAATGTTAAGGGTGGTTGAGTGGGAGGAGGAGAGGGGAGGGGGGAAGGGGGAGAGGGGGATGTATCCTGTATCGTGTTGTGTGGTGGTTCCTGGTACTTACAAAGACGGTTATTTTAGTTCCTCTTTCACCGAACCGAAGTACAAGGGAACCACCACAACCGAGACATAAAATCGCACTCACTTTGAATAACAGCACAAGAAATCCGAAAATCAAAACACGATAAGAGACAAAAAGAAGAGAGAAGAAAAGCAAATGGTCAGCCAAAAAGGGCGAGCGAAGGAATGAGAGATTCGATATGCAAACACAGTCGAGAAGTTTGCACGTCAGCATAACGTTATCGGATGAACAATGCAACAAAAGGAAGTGATTGGGAAAGTGTCGGGGGCGGGGGAGGGGGAGTGGGGGAATGGGGGTGGGGGAGGAGGGGGCTGGGATGTGGGAGTGGGGGAATGGGGGAGGGGGAATGGGGGCGGGGGAGTGTGGGAGTGGGAGTAGGGGCAGGGGAGTGGGGGAGTGGGAGTGGGGGAATGGGGGGCAGGGGAGTGGGGGTGGGGGAATGGGGGCAGTGGGAGTGGGGGAATGGGGGCAGGGGCGAGGGAGTAGGGGCGGGGGAGTGGGGGCGGGGGATGTAGTGACAGGGGAGTGGGAATGGGGGCGGGGTAGTGTGAGTGGGGGGGCAGGGGGTCGAGTGCACGTGCAAGACAACACTTAATGCAAGACGTGATGTGATTTACCTTCTCTCGCAAGATGCAACTCGCAATACTAGGAAGTGGGTTCGTCATCCAAGGCGGTTGGTCCCTCGAGATCTGCTCCAGTTCTCTCGGTCATGGAGTAGTTACCAAAGTCCTTTTTTTTTCCTGTATTACAAAATCAGTCCCTCCAAAATCCGACTCGCTCCTTCGCCAAGCACGATCTTGATGAAGAAAATTGTATCACAGAAAAAGAAGAAAAAAAAAATCGTTTCGATACAAAATCAGTTCCTTCCGAATCTGTCGTCTCATGTCCATTAATAATTTCTTTTTATTTTTTTTCAATTGAGATCGAGTTTTTAATTCAAGACATGACTCGCAGGTGCGTTTCTTGACAAGAAGTATCCCAAGTCAGATCTTATAAGTGACCTTATAAGTAATAACGTGATTTATCTCTCCGTAAGATATACCCTTGATAAATGCACTGGCTATCATAGATTCACAAAATTAATTTCGATAATAGCGAATATGGTATAGCGTCCTATAACACTATCTCTCGAACCTCAGATTGTATTTTTAAAAATGATTTCAAGTCAATAAGCAGTAAATCGAAGACGATAAGGGGGGGGGGGGTAGGAAGAGAAAGTATAGTAAAATCTCGTATCACAAGACCAGTCGTCATCCTACCGAGATTGATCACTAAAATGTCATAGTATTCACAAATAAATCTAAAAGGATTGCGTGTGCTCACAGGAATAAAGTACGGGGGGGGGGGGTAAATAAATATAATATAGGAATAAAGTACTGGGGGGGAGTAAATAAATATAATATAAGAATAAAGTACTGATATAGTAAAGTAATAATATAGGAATAAAGTACTCGGGGGGGGGGGGGTAGGGACGTAACTATAACCCCTTTAGTTGGCGAAACCTCATTAACATACCTCGTCCCTCTCCGTCTGAGACATTCACATCCAGTAATGATTATAGAAGGCAAGGGGCGCTGATTATGACCTAACGCTCGTCCATATCATGCTCTCCCTCCTTCCCCCCTCCCCTCCCCTCCCCTTCCCAACCCTCCTTCCAAAGCCCCCTCTCCCCTCCCCCCTCCCCTCCATCTCCTCTCTACACCT
>BOPN01002476.1:33322-35822 GCA_017312705.2 Penaeus japonicus
AGGGGATGGGGAGGGGGAAAGGGGGGGGTGAGGGGATGGGATGGGGAGGGGGGGGGGGGGGGGGGGGGATGGGATGGGAAGGGGGAAAGGGGGGGGGGTGAGGGGATAGGGAGGGGGGAAGGGGGGGGGGTGAGGGGAGGGGGAAGGGGGGGTGAGGGGATGGGATGGGGGGAAAGGGGGGGATGAGGGGATGGGATGGGGAGGGGGGAAGGGGGGGCGGGTGAGGGGATGGGGAGGGGAAAGAGGGGGGAAAGGGGGGGGGGCGAGTATGATATTGAAAGGTAGACGAGAAAGGACTTGGGGAATGGAGTGGGAAGGGATAATGAATAATGAAGATGGGGAGATAGAGGGAACGGAGATGGAGGAGGTAGATAGCAGGTGATAAAAAAAGGGGAGGGAAGGGGTAACGTTGGAATTCCGAGGCGAATTTAAGAGAGAGAGAGAGAGAGAGAGAGAGAGAGAGAGAGAGAGAGAGAGAGAGAGAGAGAGAGAAAGACAGAGAGGGGGGGGGTTCTGTATGTGCATGAGAGAGGAAGCAGGAGAAAGAAAGAGAGAGAGAAAGAGAATGAGAGAGAGAAAGAGAGAAAAAGAAAGAAAAATAAAAAGAGAGAAACTACTAGATGAGAGAAATAGATAGATAAATAAATAGATAGATAGAGGGGGGTGTAGGCGGTGAATGTGGTTCTGCAATAGACATAAAGCGACGTGAGATTTGGCACTGATGAATAAGAACAACAAATACCAAAACTATTATGAAATAATTAATCAGAGAACTTTGAGTCAAAAATTATAGAAGTACATAAAGCAGAACGAAAAACATGGCATGGTAGAATTATAACAATCAAAACAGAGAGAGAGATCCAAAGTAAAAGAGAGAAAAAAAGAAAGAATTCATCGTAAAAGAAAGAGAACGAAAAAGAATCCAGAGCAAAGGCAAGGAAACGAGAGAGAGAGAGAGAGAGAGAGAGAGAGAGAGACCAAATACCAATCCATTACCCGGCAACTGGTCCTCCACAGCAGTGCCCCTTAAACAAAAGCGAAGCGCCGAGGGTGTAGCAGCGCCGCCCAGGTACTACGTGTATTTACCGGGTTACGGCTTCGCCCATTGTGGTCCACACCTGTTGTTTTGGCTCACCGTGCCGCCCCCCTCCCTCTCCCTCTCCCCCCCCTCCCCCCTCAGGCGAGAGAGGGAGAGGGGAGGGAGGAAGGGGAGGAAAACCAGTTAGGGGAAAAGAGAGCTTAGGGGGAATTAACGAGAGCGAGAGCGAGAGAGAGAGAGAGAGAGAGAGAGAGAAAAGAAAGAGGAGGAGGGGGAGGAGGAGGAAGGGAGGGAGGAAGAAGAAGGAGGGGAGGAAAAATTGAGGGAAAAATTGGCGGGAAAGTTCTTTCTTTGGACCGTCTCTTAACGGTCGTTGCAGCGTCTCTCACCTGTTGGTTTTACCGTCGGTGTGGGGGGTGGGGGGATGTCGGGGGGCAAGGGGGGGCAGGGGGGGAGGTCTAGGCCTGTCTTAGGCTTATGGGCTGTGCCAAGGGAGACCCAGGCTTTGACGAGGGAAGGAAACACATCGAGAAGGCCCAGAGACTGCTGGGTAATGGTGAAAAATGTCGAAGAACAGGCAACGAATGGCGGTTAAAGACGCGAGAGGGAAAAAAAGGGGGTCTCAGCGACGAGGCAGAACCGCGCGAGGGGAGATGCGATACCTGTGAACGAGAGGGGAACCTTAAAGGTGAACCGCAGGAAAGGCGGTGATTCATATTTCGCCGAGGAGTCACATGTCGAAGGTCTCATGATTTACATTTTTTTTTTTGATCGTCAGTTTTCTAATGACTTCCCGCCTCGACCTGTGGATTGATATCTAAGATCTTTTGCGCCGTTCTCATCACCCACTCCCTCCCTTCCTTCCTCCCTCCCTCCCTCCCTCTCTCCCTCCCTCCCTCCCTCTCTCCTCCCTCCCTCCCTCCCTCCCTCCTCCCACCCTCCCTCTCTCCCTCCCTCCCTCCCTCCTTCCCTCCCTCCCTCTCTCCCTCCCTCCCTCCTTCCCTCCCTCTCACCCTCCCTCCCTCCTCCTTCTCTCCCTCTCTCTCACCCTCTCGATCCCATGTTTCTCATCACCAATCAACACATTCCATTTGGCTTTTGCTGTGTCCTGACTTTGCATTAATTAAAGAAGTATATATGAAGTATATATGGAAAGGGTCTTAATCCAGTGCAATGCCATATATTTGTGTTAGGTGGGAAGAGTGCTATTTTAGGGTACATTACAAAATTTTGTATATTTTAGAAGAGAAATGGATGGAGAATGATGAGTCACGTGAGTCTTTTGAAGGGAGTAATGGTATTCTGTTATGCTGTTGGAATGTTACGTGTATTTGAGATCTTCATATGGATGTTTGCTCACACAATTATTACATATCATCTTCAGGTCTAGCCTTATCTTTGCTTTCTTTTCTTTCTTGATTTTAGTGAATTATACGTGTTGCAAGTTTTGAATGATTATTT
>BOPN01002476.1:40822-43322 GCA_017312705.2 Penaeus japonicus
GTAATAATATTAGGTTAATAATAATAATATAATAATATATAATATATAATATAATAATAATATATAATATAATATAATAATAATAATGACATTATTAAATAGGTATTAATAATATTAATGACATATTAAATAGTTTATTAATATAATATTATATATAAATATGTAATATAAAATAATAAATTTGTATGTTGTTTATCATCTGTCTTCATATGTGGCAACAATGACCAAATATGGTTTCAGCTTTTATATTTTTAATATAAAAATGCTGATTCTGTCATCATTTATATATATATATATATATGTCATTTTATACATATCTCCCTCTCTTCCTCTCCTTCCTCTCTCTCTCTCTTCCTCCCTTCCTCCCCCTCCCCCCCTCTACTCTCTCCATTCTTCTCCCCCTCTCTCTCCCTTCCTCTCCCCCCTCTCCCTCCCTTCCTCTCCCCCTCTCTCTTCCCTTCCACCTCCCTCCTCTCTCTTCCTCTCTTCCCTCTCCCTGTCACCTCGGACAAGCAAGCTTTTAAAGGCGCCATTTTTTTTCTTTCTTTTTCTTCTTCTTTCTTCTTTATATTGTCACACATTTCATTGATCCTTCGTTTCCTCTTACAGTATGCGACTGCTTCACATAACCTTTTTAGTAATTTTCGCCTCTTATGTTGTTGTTATTATAATCAATTTTATCATGATGATAATATTGATAATAAAAATTATTATTATTATTATCATTATTATCATCATTATTGATATTGTTGTTCTTCTTATTATTATTATTATTGTCATCATTATTGATATTGTTGTTGTTCTTCTTCTCATCATCATCATTATTATTTTCATTATTGTTATCATGAATTAACATTGTTACTATTACTATGGCTGTTATTATCATTATCATTGTTATTAATTTCTTCTTATCATTATTATCATTATCATTACTACTATCACTTCTATTTATATTATTATTGTTATCATTATAATTTTTATTATTGTTTTATAATTACCATTATCATTATCAGTATCATCATCATCAAATCATCATTATTATCATCATCATTGTTATAATTATCATTTTAATTATCATCATTATTATTATCATCATCATCCTCATTCTCATCATTATTATCATCATCATCATTGTTATAATAACTATTATTATCATTATCATCATCATCATCACTATCATCTTCATCATTGTAATAATTATCATTTTCATTATCATCATCATCATCATCACTACTATCATCATCATTATTTCTAGATGAATAATTATTATCATTATCATCATAATCATCATTATTGTAATAATTATTATTATCATCATCATTACTTCTAGACAATCATGACTGCAGGTGAGCTTCGACCTCGCCTCGACTCAGCTTTGACTCGGACTCGATTCAGTTGCTAATTGACTCGGCAATCAACTTAGCAATTCAATTTCAACTTAAGTACCGATTCAGCTTATTAAGGTAGACTGATTATAAATTAATTCTAAAGTGACCGTTGATTTACTAACTCATCATCGCTTCAATATATATTCATCATTAATTCAAGATGAACTCACCATCAAATCAACATCAATTCATCATGAAATCACCATTAATTCATCATGAAATCACCATCAATTCATCATGAAGTCACCATCAACTCACCATCAATTTAACATGAAGTCATCATCAATTCATCATGAAATCGCCATCAACTCACCATCAATTTAACATGAAGTTACCATCAATTCACCATGAAATCACCATCAACTCACCATCAATTTAACATAGTGTCACCATAAAATCACCATGAAATAACCATCAAATCACCATCGCTTCAACACAAACCCGCCATCAACCCATCAATCCAGGTTTCCTCACACCTTGTGTATATGTATGTATTTATATCTATGTATATATGTAAAAGAGAGAAAACATGTACATTTATGTGCGTGAGTGGGTGTATGCATGCGTGTGATTGCAGGTGTGGGCGTGTGGGCGTGCATGTGCAACCGAAATGATAATACTGCATTTCGAAAAAGTAGGCTTGCCACTTATCAACGCCCGAATCAGCCTATAAAGATGTTATCACACTCCACCCCCGTTGGTTTAAAGCCAAGAACCAAGTTTTATTTTAGAAGGTTGCGTTCGTCCGCGAGTGTTGGCGGAGAGAGAGAACACAGGGAGAAGAGGAGAGAGAGCATTATTTACTTGTCTTGGCGTAGCATACCCACACATTTTGTATTTTATTACTTTACTGGCATTTATGCACCCACACTACCTTTATTTACATTTATTGTTGTTTACTTTCATTTTACATTGCATTAAAGAAACAAGGAGAGGAAGGAAGGAAGAAGGAGGGAGGGAGGAGAAAGGGAGGAGGGAGGGAGAAGAGAGGAGGGAGGGAGGGAGGGAGAGAAGAAGGGAGGGAGGGAGAGAGAGAGAGAGAGAGAGAGAGAGAGAGAGAGAGAGAGAGAGAGAGAGAGAGAGAGAGAGAGAGAGAGAGGGAGGAGGGAGAG
>BOPN01002476.1:65836-68336 GCA_017312705.2 Penaeus japonicus
GTAATGATGATGATTATTGTGATGATACTGATGATAATGATAATTATAATAATGGTAATAATGATGATAATGATGATGGTACTATTAATGCTGATGGTGATGATAATAATGGTAATGATGATGATTATTATGATGATACTGATGATAATAATGATAATGATGATAATGATGATGATGATAATGATAATAATGATAATGATAACAATGATAATGATAATAATGATAATGATAATAATGATAATGATAATAATGATGATTTGAATGATAATGATAACGATTATTGTAATAGTGATGATAATTATAACGATGAGAAAAATGGTTGTTATAACAATAACAACAATTGTCATTATTATTATAATGATCATTATTACCTATCATCACTATCATCATTACCATTATTGTAATGATTTCAATGATAATAATGAAAATAATAATGGTGATAAGTGTAAAGATGATTTTGATAATAATGATAATGATAATAAAATGATGATTATCATTATCATCAGAAATATTGTAACCATTATCAATATTATCATATCATCATTATTATTGTTATCCTCACTATCATTATCATTAGTATTAATATAACTATTATTGGTAATACTTTTTACATTATCATTGTAATTATCCTTATTATTGTTATTATCATTTCTAAATCATCATCATCCTCATTAATGCTATCATTATTTTTAATCATTATTGTTATTATCATCATCATCATTATTATTGTTAACATCATTATTATTATCTTTCCTGTTATCATTGCTATCATCATAACAGCAATCATCACAATAGTGATAATAGCGATGATGATAATGATAACAATAACAATAGTAATGATAATAGTGATAATAATAAAGATGGTGATAATAGTAATGATAATGTTAATGATGGAAGTAGAAGAAGAAGAAGAAGGAGAAGAAGGAGGAGAAGGAAAAGAAGAAGATGAAGAAGAAGAAAAAGGAGAAGATGAAGAAGAAAAAGATGAAGAAGAAGAAGGAGAAGAAGAAGAAGAAGGAGAAGAAGAAGAAGAAAAAGAAGAAGAAGAAGAAAAAGAAGAAAATGAAGAAGAAAGAAGATGAAGAAGAAAAAATAAGATAAAATAAAATAAAAAGAAGAAAAAGAAAAAGAGGAAAAAAGAAGAACAAGAAGAAGAAGAAAAAGAAGAAGCAAAGAGAACAGAAGGTCAGGACGTCCCCCCCTCCCTTAACCCACCTCCCCCCCCCCCCGCGAGACGGAGCTCAGGTGCGGCGTGACGACACTCGAGTAGGGCTTCCCCCGCCGCCGCCGCCGCAGCCGCAGCCGCCGCCGCCCTCGCGAACGAATATCCTCTCGGGCGGACGGACGCCGATGAGGACGCTCTGGTTTCCCCTCGGCGGACGGGGCTCCCCTTAGGACACCCCTTGGGCCTCCCCTCACTCATTTTCTCACTGCCCTGGCTTTGCCCTCCCTGTCTTACTCTCACTCCCTCCCTCACTCTTTCCCTCCCTGCCCTGGCTTTGCCCTCCCTGTCTTACCCTCACTCCCTCCCTCACTCTTTCCCTCCCTGCCCTGGCTTTGCCCTCCCTGTCTTACTCTCACTCCCTCCCTCACTGCCCTGGCTTTGCCCTCCCTGTCTTACTCTCACTCCCTCCCTCACTCTTTCCCTCCCTGCCCTGGCTTTGCCCTCCCTGTCTTACTCTCACTCCCTCCCTCACTGCCCTGGCTTTGCCCTCCCTGTCTTACCCTCACTCCCTCCCTCACTCTTTCCCTCCCTGCCCTGGCTTTGCCCTCCCTTCCTTACCCTCACTCCCTCCCTCACTCTTTCCCTCCCTGC
Source organism: Penaeus japonicus (assembly GCA_017312705.2). Taxonomy (NCBI): domain Eukaryota; kingdom Metazoa; phylum Arthropoda; class Malacostraca; order Decapoda; family Penaeidae; genus Penaeus; species Penaeus japonicus. Next base: position 67,653 of record BOPN01002476.1, read on the forward strand.
CCTGGCTTTGCCCTCCCTTCCTTACCCTCACTCCCTCCCTCACTCTTTCCCTCCCTGCCCTGGCTTTGCCCTCCCTTCCTTGCCCTTACTCCCTCCCTCACTCTTTCCCTCACTGCCCTGGCTTTGCCCTCCCTGTCTTACTCTCACTCCCTCCCTCACTGCCTTACTCTCCCTCTCTCCCTCCTCCCTACTTACTCTTCGTACCTCCCTCCTTCCCTCTCCCCCTTGCCCTCCCTCCTTACCCTGCCTTGTCCATCCTCCCTCCCTCCTTTCCTCTTTCCCTTCCTCATTCCTTCACTCCCTCCCTTCCTCATCACCTCCTTGTATTCCCCTCCCTCGTCCACTCCACTCCCTCCTTCCCTTACTCCCTCATTTACTCCGTGTAGAAAACAAGAACTCCCTCCCTCCTGCATTCCCTCCCTTCCCTTCCCTCCCTCCCTCCCTACCACATCCACTCCGTGTCCTCTCCTCCTTGCATTCCCCTCCTTCCCTTCCTTCCCTCCCTCCCTCACTCTCTTCTCTCCCTCCTTCCCTCCCTACCTACCTCCCTCCCTCCCTTCCCTCCCTCCCTCCCTCCCCTCCACTCCCCTTCTCTTCCTCCCTTCCTCCCTCCCTCCCTCCCCTCCACTCCCCTTCTCTTCCTCCCTTCCTCCCTCCCTTCCCTTCCTTCCCTTCCTCCCTCCC
>BOPN01002476.1:78336-83336 GCA_017312705.2 Penaeus japonicus
CTCTCCCTCCCCTTCCCCCTCCCTCTCTTTTCTCCCTTCCCTCTCCCTCCCTCCCTCCCTCTCTCCCTCTCTCCCCTCTTCCTCCCTTCCCCTCTCCTCCCCCTCCCCCCTCCCTTCCCTCCCCCTCCTCCCTTTCCCCTCTCCCTCTCCCTTCCCCTCTCCCTCTCCCCCTCTCCCTCCCCCTCCCCCTCTCCCTTCCCCCCTCCCCTCTCCCTCCCTCCCTCCCTCCCCCCCTCTCCTCCTCCCTCCCTCCCTCCCATCCCCTCTCCCTCCCCTCCCTACCTTCCCCCTCTCTCCTCCCTCCCCCTCCCCCTCCCTTACTCCCTCCCTCCTCCCTCTTACTCCCCTCCTTCCCTCCCCTCCCTCCCTTCCCTCTCTCCTCCCCTCTCCCTTCCCCTCCCCTCTCCCTTCCCCTCTCCTCTCCCTTCCCCTCCCCTCTCCCTTCCCCTCCCCTCCCCCCTCCCCCCCTCCCTCCCCCTCCCTCCCCCCCCCTCCCTCCCTCCCCCTCTCCCCTCCCTCCCTCCCTCCCTCCCTCCCCCCCTCCCTCCCTCCCTCCCCCCTCTCCCTCCCCTCCCTCCCCCCCTCCCTCCCTCCCCTCCCTTCCCTTCCCCTCTCCCTCCCTCCCCTTCCCCTCCTCTCCCTCCCTCCCTCCCTCCCTCCCTCCCCCTCTCCCTCCTTTTCCCTCCTTCCCTCCTCCCTCCCATCCCCTCTCCCTCCCCCTCCCTTCCCCCCCTCCCTCCCTCCCTCCCCCCTCCCCCTCCCCCTCCCCTCCCTCCCTCCCTCTCCCTCCCTCCCCCTCCCTTCCCTCTCCCTCCCTTCCTCTCCTCCCTCCCTTCCTCCCCTCCCTCCCTCCCTTCCTCCCCTCCCTCCCTCCCTCTCTCCCTCCCTCCCCCCTCTCCCCTCCCTTCCCCCTGTTCTGCCGAGTTTCCACGTGGTGACCCTCCCTCCCCCAGGAACGTAAAAGTAGACTCGCTGGGTTAATAATAATGGCGTCGAGGTCCTTCGCGGGAGTCTCGCCGAAATTGTTCTTCCTCTCGACGTGTGATAGGCTCTTGATTAATTAATTAATTAGTAAGGCCTTCAATTCCATGGCGTCATGCACGGGGTTGGGGTTTGGTGCTTCGGATTCCTTTTTTTTTTTTTTTTTTTTTTTTTGATTGGTTTGTTTGTTTGGTTGGTTGTTTTCTTGTCTGTTTTGTGTGTGTGATGCACGCATATATATACAGATATAAAGAAATACACACATATATATACATACATACATACAGACACACACACACACACACAGACACACATATATATATGTGTGTGTGTGTGTGCGTGTGTGTGTATGTGTGTGTGTATGTGTATGTATACTGTATGTATGCACACTTATACACCCACCTCCCTCGCTCTCCTCCTATACCCCCCCTTCCCTCCCACCACCCCCATCCCCCCCCCATCCCCCACCCCTCTCACACCAACAACCCCCCCCCCCCACCACACCCCCCACCTCAGGGATCACAAACAGAACCCGAGAATCACCAATACATATTCATCCGACGAGTGGTTGGGCGCCCGACCCAAAAACCACGATGTCAGCCCAATCGAGAAGGCGGAATCTAATTTGGCCCTTATGAATATTGACTCGTGGCGCGGCTTGACGTTTCGGCCGCACAGATTTCGGCCGCACAGATTTCGGCCGCACAGATTTCGGCCGCACAGATTTCGGCCGCACACGCAGAGATTTCGGCCGCACAGATTTCGGTCGCACATTTTTCGGCCGCAGAGAGTTCGGCCGCAGAGATTTCGGCCGCACAGATTTCGGCCGCACAGATTTCGGCCGCACAGATTTCGGACGCACAGATTTCGGCCGCACAGATTTCGGCCGCAGAGATTTCGGCCGCACAGATTTCGGCCGCACAGATTTCGGCCGACCGGGTACGACGGTACGTTCGTGGCGGTAACCCGGAGATGCTCACCTATGGATGCTTACGCGCGCCCGTGTTGGGAGATAGAGAGATAGAGATAGAGTGATAGGTTGGTAGAGAGATGGGAATAGGGAGATAGGGAGATAGATAGAGATATAGAGATAGAGATAGAGTGATAGGTTGATAGAGAGATGGGGATAGATAGATAGGGAGATGGAGAGAGAGATAGAGAGATAGAGTGATAGGTTGATAGAGAGATGGGGATAGGTAGATAGGGAGATGGAGAGAGAGATAGAGATAGAGTGATAGGTTGATAGAGAGATGGGAATAGGTAGATAGGGAGATAGAGAGAGAGATAGAGATAGAGAGAGAGATAGAGATAGAGTGATAGGTTGATAGAGAGATGGGGATAGATAGATAGGGAGATGGAGAGAGAGATAGAGATAGAGTGATAGGTTGGTAGAGAGATGGGGATAGGTAGATAGGGAGATAGATAGAGAGATAGAGATAGAGTGATAGGTTGATAGAGAGATGGGGATAGATAGATAGGGAGATAGATAGAGAGATAGAGATAGAGTGATAGGTTGATAGAGAGATGGGGATAGATAGATAGGGAGATAAATAGAGAGATAGAGATAGAATGATAGGTTGATAGAGAGATGGGGATAGGTAGATAGGGAGATGGAGAGAGAGATAGAGATAGAATGATAGGTTGATAGAGAGATGGGGATAGGTAGATAGGGAGATAGAGATAGATTGAGAGTTGGAGAAGCAGAGAGATAGATATAGACTGAGAGAGACAGGGATGGAGAGAGAGATAGAGAAACAGAGATAATTAAACAGAGAAATAGAGAAACAGATGTAGATGAATAGGTAGATAGATAGATGGACAAAAAATGTAAAGCAGAGATAGATAGATAGACAGAGATGGATTTGGCGAACGAGATAGATAGAGAAATAAAGAAATAAGGAGACGTTGATGGATAAAGAAAAGATAGAGGGATAGAGAAAGAGGGAATGAGAAGAAAAAATCTTTGAAAAGTTAAGAATAAACAACAGTTGCTCTACTAACATTATAACTAACAGTAATATCGTTTTTAATTTGTTTCACGTGTGTCCCAAGCGAAATATATTTAGTCAATTATCACCGGCTCATTAAAAACATAAATAAGAATCCAAAGAATGATAACAAAAAATAAAAATAAAAATGATAACAACGATAACCTTTCATTCTCTTAACCTCCCCCAAAATCGTAAAAAAAAGACATTCCGATCGTGTTTTTCGTTGTTGTTTTTTTTCATTCTCCCTTCTTGTCTATTTCCTTTTTTCCCCTTACCCCTCTCTTCCCTCCTCCCTTTCCCCACCTCTCTTTCCCCTTCTTTCGTTCCATTCTTTACTTCATTTTAACACTAGAGGGTGTACATACAAACTTATGTACATTCACACCATTGTCCATTCACGTAAACAGACACAGGCACAAGCACACACACACACACACACACACGCACACACACACACACACACACACACACACACACACACACACACACACACACACACACACACACACACACACACACACACACACACACACACACAAACACACACACACACATGACTCATCCAGATTCATCTCCAAAACACATTCCAGCAGTAGGTTGTCCAACACCATCTGCCGCCTCCCCCCTTCCCCCTCCTCTCCACCCCTACCACCCTCCTTCCCTTTACCCTCTCCCCCTCCCCCCCATCCTCCTCTCCACCCCTACCATCCTCCTCCTCTCCATCCCTACCACCCTCCTTCCCTCTACCCCCCCCACTCCCCCCTCCTCCCCCAGGGGCCTTCCGAAGACCACGTGTCTGTAACGAACTATACATCTGGCGAGGTCGCTACGAACGCGTCCGCCGCCCCGAAGCTTTTGATTAGATTAAGAGGATGGCGATTGTGGTGGGGAGGGGGGAGGGGGGGAGAGGGAGGGGGGGACGTGGCAATGCGGCGGACAAGGAAGGGGGGAGGAAGTGGGATTGCTCCTCTGCATGGCGAGGCGGGAAGAGGGATGGAAAGAGGGAGAGGGAGAAGGAGAAGAAGGAATGGGAGAGGGAGAGGGAAAGTTAGGGGGAGAGGGAGAAGAAAAAGAGGGAAAGTGAGAGGGAGAGGAAAAGTGAGGGAGAAGGAGAGGGAAACGGAAAGGGAGAGGGAAAGGGAAAGGAAAAAGGGAGAGGGAAAGACAATAGGAGAAGAGAACGTAAGAGGCAGATGGAAAGTGAAAGGAAGAGCGAGAGGGAAAGGGAAAATCGCAGGGAAAGGGAGAAGGAAAGGGAGATAGGAGGAAGGGAGGAAGGAGAGGGGGGGGGGGGAGACGTCCGGCGAAAGAAGGGACGAAGGTTTGCACTGGTTAATCTTAGCGGACGTTTTGGCTGGAGAACAAGAAGATGACTCTAAGTTTAGCCCGATACGGATGTTATGAGTGGGCGAAACCCTTGACCTCTTGAAGTGTGACCTGCTGATGACTCAAGAGACTTCTTGGCCTTAAGCGGGGACGCGAAAGGGGAAGAGAGGGAGAGGGGAGAGACGAAAGACGAAAGAGGGGTTGTCTTGTATTTCCATCCTCTCCTCTCTCCCTCCCTACCCTCCCCCCCTCCCTTCCTCCCTTCCCCTCCCCCACCTTCTTCATATTCCCCTCGCTTGTTTTCGGTTCATAGTTCAGTCAGCGTGAACCATTAGGACTTTATCATTATGAATTCGCGTCCTTCGGCAGTCTTTCCGGAAGCCCGGCTTCTCCAGGAGCCCCGAGAGCCACCGCGACGTCGAGCCAAGACGACGTCGAGCGAAGAGCCATTCCGGGAGCGTCCGTGCCGTGGCGTCTCGAGAGGAGCGTCTCCGAGGGGACCGCCGCGCCCGCTGCTGTCGCCAGCGCCGCGTCGCCCTCACCCTCATGCATGTGTAACGAACTTCACATCTGGCAGGAGGAGGCGCCGCCCTCGCTGCCGGCTGGCGGACACTTGGTCACCTTATGCTCGCGACTTCGATTTATGCCTCCGCCTCGAGTGCTGTGCCACCGCTCCGGGTTCCCCCTGATCGATACGAGGAA